>SFCI01000423.1:0-21839 GCA_004681135.1 Hericium alpestre | reverse complement strand
GGCGGAGAGAAATGGAGCGATCTGTGACAACAAGGGCATGGGTGAAGGATGGCCCCAGGTCATGTGGGGAAGTGAACATGTGATGGGGCAGCTGGAGCACATGACCGACGCGATGCCTTGATGGCAGAGAAGAAGGCGGAGAGAAATGGAGCAATCCGTGACAGGCAGCGTGGATGACGTTTCGAATGGTTCTCTGATTCAGCAGCGTACCTGATGTGACTGATGATTGTGACACTCTTCTATTATATTTTATCCATCGCTTGTCTGCCATGTCCTGCTGTTTGCCTGCCGTAGCACCGATAATCGCACGGCAATGTAAATCTGAGTGGCACACCCCTTTTGATATGAGTTCTGATGAACTCTGCCTCAAACACCCTGATTGAGACATATGGTGGGGGACATCACTTCATGTCAAGCCAAACCACAGCCCCGCAGGGCCCGAAATCAAAATTTTGTTATGCAAAGTGACCCCGAAACGTCCAAATTCGCTGTCTCCGGTTTTCTAACCCTAACCCTAATAAAAGCGCCAAATTGGCTTCGGATGACCGATATTCTTTCGAGCCTTTTGAGCTGTTTAATTTGCCACCTGCAATATATACTCTAACTCACTGCTCGCGGTAAAAGGTATACCATCATTTCTATACATAGAAGCCTCCGGAGAATGTCGATAGACAGATCTGACATCCTCGGTCTTCCCCTACGTGCATTTGGCGAGGTCATGTGATGCTTATTAATACTAACACGTGATTGCAAAGCGCCAAATCCATGTCGAGAAATCAAAATTTGGATTTTGCAAAATCTGGTCCGACCATCCTTTAGAGCATCCTTAAACATGTTGATTCCGATGGTTTTCGGAGTTCCAAGTGAAAGTGGCCAGGATCCTTAGCGATTCCGCGTGAGGCCCTCGGTGCTTGTCACGAAGTGGTGTCCCCCACCATACGTACGACACGAAGTTCGCATCAGTCGGCGAAAACCTGGTGCGCTTCTGTCCAGTGTCACGACCGACGCCACGCTGGACGACCTTCATCATGGCTCTCACAGTACGGCCTCGTTCCAAGGTATCTCGATCCCTCATGCTGGACTCACCTCCCTACTTTCCGCTACTATTCTTGTCGGCTCAACTGATAACGATTGTGGCGCCCAATGCTATGTAGAGCGCGCACATGAGATTCACATTCGTCGGCAAGCTGGGCTGTGCTGAGACGCGGTCTCTTCGTCCTCTGCTGCTAGCCCACAAGAAGGAGCGTGTTCTTCCATATCGGAATCCTGAGCGGATCTGTCTGGCTATAATGGAGGTGGCAGTGTCCTCGCCCCTTGCTACTGCGGAGCAGCGAGTCCGGGCGACAGAGCAGATGCAGCGCTCCATGGAAACGCTGAGGCCTTGCCACATCTCTGACCTATCTACGTGTGAGCGGTGAATGCCGCATCTTTCCTTCAAACTTCCATATGATATCACAGCGGATCCGCGTTGCAGCTACGATGTTCGATATGTTCGGACGCTACGGGTGACGGGCACGAGTGATCCCAGCTGCTTGACAACTCTCGTGATAATCGCAGTTCGTGGACAGAGCTCGACTAGAAGTAGTAGAACGTGATTGTGGCCACAGCCGCAAGTTCCGCCAGTCCTTGCTTCCGGATGCTTGACACTCAGGCGCGCATGACTCCATTCTCTGGGTTGGGATACAAATATGTAGTCGGCAGATCTGCGGCATGACAAGGTGATCCNATTGACTGGACGTTCGAGGGAGGCGGTATATGTATCGCTAGGACTCTAAGCATCGAGTTGGGGTATCCAGGACACTAGTACAGACACATTACTTCACAGAAATGTAAACTCAACAACCAATACGAAGGAGAGTAAGTAAGAAAAGGGACTTGGGTCGGAAGATTACTGCAGATACAGTAGTAAAGCAATAGAAAAGAAAGAAAGTTATACGAGTGAGGAGTCGTCGCATGTCTTCACCGACTCAGAAATGTAACCGTGCGAGGAACACCGTAACCCAGAATATGGGCGCAAAAAAGCCAGGACAGAGCAAATAAAGCAGCTCACAGCACGCTCCGGGAAAACACCCATGCAAGCCACGCCAGACACAACAGTCTCATTTGCGGTGGGCCCCAGTGTACCCCAGCATCCAGCAGGGGCACACCCAGCCCAATCGTGTCATTGAGACAATTGAGAAGGGTCGTGTCGACGCCGCTCGGCAGCGCAGCGGGTGTAGCGTTGACGTTCGCAGCGCTCCCGTTTATCGCAGCGGTGTTGTTGTATCCGTCAAGCGTAAGGACGACGCTGCTCGCGCGGTAGTACTGGACTGCTGATTCCGGTTGCGGGTCGCTCGGGTCTGAGCCGTTGTACGAAGCAGGCGTAGCGCTTGAACTCGAGTTGTTGAGGTCGAATGCGGTGCAATTGGACTGAATCGAGGCGATGAGCGAGGCGAGGGTTGTGTTGTCCGAGAACACATGGAAGGACGAGCCAGTCACGTTTGACACAAAGTGTGCTTGGGTCATGGGCCCGCCAGGGCGGCTTGAATTGTTCGGATCACCGTACTGAAGCGATAGTCGATTAACACACAAAAAATCCAAGCAGGGGAGGGGGACAAACCTCGTGCGACTCGTGTAAATATGCGCCCGCACCGACACCGGCAGCGCCGCCCCAAACGATAGGCCAGAACGCGAACGGCAATCCATGACCTGCTACCCCAAGGCCCGACGCGCCAGGATAGCCACTCCCATAGAACCTGCATACACAGGCAACTCGTTAAACACGCTATCAGTTAGGTAAACCTGGAGGCACGTACGTATTTCCATACACCTGGTTTCGCGTTCCCCCTCCCGTCGTCCTCCCCGCAAACGGCTGGCCGGCAGGAATCGTGACGGGCCTCCCCCCTCCACTTCCGTAGGCCGTGGCGCTCGACTTGCCCGCGGGGAGGTTGGAGACGGGCACGCGGGAAGTGCTGCCTACAGAACCACCTCCTGGTTTGCTTGAGCCTGAGCTGGCCCCGCCTCCGCTCCCGCTGGACTTACCTGACGAGCTCCCCCCACTGCTGCCTTTCCCGCCGCTGCTTCCGCCTCCTCCGCCTTTACCGCCTCCACCTCCGCCTTTGCGCTTCGCAAGCTGCGCGGCAGGTGTAGAGATAAGTGGGACGAACATGTCGTGGTAGCGTTGACTGGGCCGATAGCGGTGCGCTGTATATATGGCACAGGCAAATCTAGAATGGAGGGCGAAAAAGATGGGTCAGCTGAGTGGAAGGAGTCGTGCGGGCTCAAGTTAACGTTGACGTTGAGCTCTCCACGGAGGGACTCGCGATCGAACGGAAGGGCTGCCGGAAGTGGACCCGCGTACCTGGGTATTTTATAGACTTTACACAACAATGCGAGGCGCCGCCGGCACTCTCAAAGCGCTTTCGTTGCCATCATAGCCAATGATGGACGAGCAGGTGGCTAGTATAAGGCAAAGAACAGATCACACACATGTGGCGTACTTACGAGTACAATAGGACCCGCAATGGCCCGGTCCGCAGAGAGCCCATTGAGAGCGAGGTTCGTTGTACATGTCTTGATATCAAGGTCTAGCTTGTATTGAGTATCTGTGTCCCTGTAGCATCCGGTCGTTCGTCGACACCCCGTTACCGGAGAGAAGGCCCTGTTTGTCAATCCGGGTGCCACCAAGCGTATCGTCGGCTTCAAAGTCGAGGAGTCCGAGTATTTGCTCAAGTTCCTTTTCAACCACATCGCGACGGGCGCCGACTTCCAAGTCCGCGCGACCTATGAGCCGGGCACAGTCGTGATATGGGTACGTGTGCGCTGAGCGATAAGATGTGTTTGCAGCTTCACCGAATGCTTATTTAATTTAGGACAACCGAGTAACCGTGCACTCACCTGTTGCGGATCTTGATGGAGACGCAAGAAGGCATGCCATACGCCTGACACCTCAAGCTGAAGTGCCTATCCCAGCATGAAAATGCGGCTCTCAAAGGCGATGAGATGAACGTCGTTTGCAATCTGATGCGCAGATGCCCTGCATGAAGGGGCTCGTACTTAGTATGAGAGTGTAATCATAGGTGTCAAAACGGGACTTGTTGTGTATGTAGACATGGCATTGTGGGGAGTCTGTGCCAATTGCTTTCTATTATTCCGGTACTTGTTTTGCGCTTACCGTCAAGCACAAGGATACCAGATACAGATTTTACTCGCCGCGGATTGCCTCCGATTCTGGCTTGCGTTGTCACAACGCGGGTGTGGAATTGATGAACATACTGTACACCGGAATCAAGAAAGTTGTAGATGCATTTTAGTACACTACAGACGGCGCCTCCTCATTCACCGCTTCCCAGCGACACCAATGCGACTACGCTTGTTCTGCTTCTTCGCAGCCTGCGAAAGGGAGACGTACGCATACGGATCCACACCGCCCTTTTTGATATCACCACCCGCTTTCTATTGGCACAACAACATTGATGATCAGAGCGAGTTTATCAGCCAGTCGAGTTGACATACCTTCGCCTTGAACTCCCGCCCGAGCTTCACGTCGGACCGCCTCTTACCAGGGCGCTCCTTCCCAGGGCCCGCCGCCTCGGCATCACCCATCTCCACGTCCCCGTCCTCTGCATTCTCCCGCCTCCGCTTCTTCGTGTCCTTGTTGAACTTGACGCGCCCATTCGGGCCGCGCATGAATCCGTCCGCAGAGGTAATGTTCTCGCGGTACGCCGCGCCCGCGACGACGTCGCCCGCCTCGGCCTCGGCCTCNGCNTCCGAGTCGTCGATGACCATCTTACCCGACTCCGTGTCCGTCTTGAAGCGCGCGGCGTCTTGGCCGGGCTTGCGGCGCCGGTTGGATTGGGCATCTGCGCCAGAGTGAGAATGCTGAACCCTACGGAAAAGAAAGGAACGCACTGGTGATGCGCGTCGCGGCGCCTGCAAGGAGATCCATCGGCTCGTCGTCGTCCACGCGGAGCCGTGCGGCGAAGTCCCCACCCTTGCGTTTGCTAGGAGCAACAGCGGCCTGCTGCTCGTCATCGCTGTCGTCGAGCTCGCTCTCGCTACCATAAAGCACGTCTTCGAANGCGTCNCCGGTGGCAGGCTTGGCCGCGGGCGCCTGGATCCCCATCAGCATCCAACAACCCACCGCACAGAGCACACAAAACGCACCTCGTCCTCATCGTCCGCACCCGCCGCCTTCTTGCGCCTTGCGCGCTCCTTCCGCTTGCGGATGTTCACGAGCACCTTCGCGGCCTCCTCTTCGCCCGCGCAGCCGTACACCTCGTTCCACGCGAAGCGCCGCAACATGCGCTCGAAGATGTGCCGCACCTTCGCTTTGAAGTGGTTCTTGTGGTCGTGCGACCAGCGCAGGAGCGCGGGCACGAGCTGCGCGAGGTGCGGACGCACGAGGTCCGCCGGCAGCGTGTGNATCGAGAGCTTGATGTACCCGAGCGTCGACTTGACGATCTCGCGGTTCGCCGACGTCAGGAAGACGAGCAGCGTGCTCAGGATCTCGCCGTGCATGTCCGCGGAGATGGAGTCTGCGGACGGCAGTGAGAAGGAGCGGCAGCGGCTGGACGGGACGGCGTACCTTTGAACTCGAAGACGAGGCGCGAAATGGCCGTGATGGTCGCGCTGATCATGTGCGGGGTCGCACCGGCCAGACCACCCGCCACCATCGTCATGTATTCTTCCATTGTCGCTTTGGCTGGATACGTGAATTTAGTATCAGGAGTGAGCCGACACAGGGAGCCGCACCTTCACCCACGGGGACACCTTCGTCCTCGTCCATGCCATCCACCATGTCGCGCTTCACCACGCCCCCCGCCTCCATCTTCTTCCCCATCGCAACGATCAGCTCGAACGCCGCCCCGCGCGCCTTCTCCGAGGGCTCCTTCGTGCCNAGCACCGCCTCGGGTATCAGCGACGGGATGACGTGCAGCGACGTAGACGGGATGCGCGGCAGCAGCTGCGCGTACAGCTGGAAGCGGTCCTTCTTCGCCGCCGCCGCCAGGTCCTCCGACAGCGCGTCCAGCCGCTTGATCGCGGCCTCCACTTCCATCGTCGCGCGCCCGTCCTCCACCAGCCGCGCGAGGATCTTGTACCCGCGCTTCTGTACGCCGTTGTCTACGTGCGACAGCACCTCCTTCGAGAGCGTCAGCTCGAACAGCGCCGTCGAGTCTGCAGTGGACAGGTGCGGCAGTAGGAGCAGCAGGATGTCTTCCGTCATCGCCGCGACGCTCCCGCCGTCCGCCGCGGCGCCCCGCTGCACCTGCGCCGGCTTCGCGAGGTTCGTCTTGAGCATGTTCACGACGTTGCGATAGGCTTGCGTGATCGTCTGGTGGGCGCGTCCAGTCCAGGTCATCAGTCCTGTCAGAAAACATAGAAAATGGGAGACTACCTTTTCGCTCGCAATCCCGGCCCACGTGCTGATCACGTCGCCGACCATCCCTCGTCCCTCCCGGCTCACGCTTCCGAACACGTTGAACAGCACTGCCAGCCAGCTCTCCGCTTGTGCCCGCAGCACCGTCAGGTTCTGCTCCGCGGTGGCCAGCGGGAGCGCGCGCACAGACACGGGCAGCTTCGCCAGCTGCTCCGCGTCTTGCGATGTCAGCATCGTGTTCGACTCGACCAGCGTCTTGAGTGCCTTGAGCACCGGCGGACGCAGCTCCGGCTGCGTGTACAGCAGCTGCGAAAGGAGTTGCGAGAACGCGGGACTGAGCGCCTGGGACACAGTTTATTAGCCCGTAGACATGAACCCGAGGACGGCTCACCTCGCTGAGATCGGGCGTGACCCACGAATACCCGGGCAGTCCGGCCCATATCTGTGCAATCAGCACCGTCCACATTTTCGCTTCGGCCTCGCGGCCCTCGGCCTCTGCCGTCGAGTGCAGGTTGAACATCCGCTCCGTCAGGGGCACGAAGTAGGTGACGAAGTGTCCCAGGGGGGACGGGTGCGGCTGTCCGAGGAGCGGAAGGAGGAACGCGCGAGGTTCGCGCTTCGCTTGACTGATTGCACAATGAGCTGATGCATGTATCAAGACATGGGTACTTACCGGTCTGAAGGCTCGAGGTTGAGCGGAAGCGCGCTGAGCAGTACTGCAGGGCCCATCACGGACATCGCCGCGCTGAGCACCGCGTCCGCCGCTTCCTTGTGCTCGAAGTTCTTCTGGACCCTGAGGTCCCCGATTTTGCTCACGAGCGGAAGGAGCAGGATCTCAGCCGCCGTGGGCGACGGCGGCGTCTGCGTCTCGCGGTAACGGAGGTTGGAGACGAGGGAAGAGATGATGGACAGCAGCTCGGGGATCGCGCGCGCGAGCGCGAGGGATTCGAGCGACGCAGACAGCTGAGCGACAATCTTGCCGAGTGCCGATTTCGGGGATTCCTTCGACTCTTTGAGGGCGGGCTGGATGAGAGCGGGCGTAAGGCACTGTGTGAGCAGCGCGAGGGACTGAGCGGAGGCTTTGCGGATGGAAGCGTCGCTCGAGTCGAGGAACGCCCAGTTTGCTTTCCAGATTTTGCCGAAATCGGCGGTGGACGAGGTAGCAGTGCTCGAGGAAGTGAGAGCCAGCACAGAGCTACTGAGCAAGTGCATCCACGCGGGAGCGGTCGTGCTGTCGGATTTGGAGGGCGGGGATGAAAGGATCGCAGACAGGATAGCGGGGATTTCGGAGGTGATGTCGGGGACGGTGGGGTCGTCTACAGAAGGCATGGGGGTAAGAAGGTCGGAGAGCAGGGAGAATGCACTTTGAGAGAGGAAGGGGTTGCCGAGGCGCGGGAGATGGAGGAGGAGGGGGACGAGTTCGGGCAATGTCTGGAGGGAGTGTGAGATGGTCATCGGGCGAGGAAAACATAACTTACTGATTGGGGGAGCTTCAGAATGACGGGGCGCAGAAAGGATAGCAGATGGATGGCGACTTCAGCGCCCTCCATCTCGGACCTGTGCTGCTTGGATTTTGGGAGTGCATTGGCGTTCACATCTGCGAGGTTTTTCTGAACCCAATCGGCGATGCGGTCTCCGTACGGATGCCGTACGAGGGGACTCGGAGGCGCATTGAGGATATCTCTGATGACCTCTGCTGCCCTTTTCCGCACCTTGGGGCGGGGATCGACCGTGAGTTGGAGGATGGAGGCGAAGGATTGGCGGACGCTCTGCACTTCAAGCTGAGAGCGGTCGAGTGCGCGGATGATAGGGTCGTAGAGCGTCAACTGGGATCGAAGCGCAGGTGCGTGTGGAGTTAGGATGGGGAACAGCGGGGCGGTGAGAGAGAGGATGGTATTGAGATTTGCACGGATCACGGGAGGAGGGGTGAACGGGGCGACGAGGGCGAGGAGGTAGAGCTCAGCCGGGAGCATGTCGCCGTCTCCCAGACTGAGGCTGGTCGCCTTTTCTTTCTGTATCGTGCCATCAAGGGTGGTAAGCAAGGCAGCGAAGTAGGCGGTGGGGGACTTTTCTGTCTTCTGCTCGTCGAGAGTAGCTTCCAGGGCACGCAGGAGTGTTGCGGGAGCCTTTTGGTGAGCAAGAGAGGATGTTGTGTGNGGCCGTATCTTGGCCANTGCNATTTNAAGGCCGTCAGCCATGGCTGATATGTCGGCGGGTGGTCTGCAGAATCACTGGCAGAGANTTACCGTTGAACGAATATGTTTTCGGAGACNTCTGCTAAAATTGTAGTTACGTAAGACACGCGGTCATATGCAGCAAATGAATGGGCCGTCGCTGGGCAGGACTCTTGGCTATGCACATNCACCACGCCGCGTTCCCCGTGTTCCCCTGATTCGCCATGAAGNNCTCNTGAACTCNTTCTCTAACCACAACGATGCCTAAGGGTACTTACACCAAAACATCCTGGTCTTACTTTCTCATCCGGTTAGGAGCGCGAAGCAGCATATTCTATGACCCACGTCACTGACAGCTTCCAGGTTGTTGTTCAAGTTCGTGCTCAAAATCTTCTATGGAACAATCGTAGTCGAGAATGCACACAACATACCTATCTCAGGCGAACCATGGTGCGGTTTTGTGTCATGAGTGATGCGAAGGGCGTCCCTAATGAATGGCTATGACAGCATCGTCTGCGCGAACCACACCAACTCCTTGACGGATGCTCTGTACGTCCANTTAACATTTCACAGGCCTNNCACTNAACAAGGNATGCANAGTCTTTTGGTCTCGTCTATCCCNTCCAGAGTGAGCACTTCCTGTCTATCAAACTGGAACNGCTCNNTGAACTGCGTAGAAACGGAACATGCTACGCCTCACAGCCAAAGCAACACAGTTNGGCAGGAANACGTTTACAAGCTGGCTCATNGAGTCTGCAGGCACCATTCCGATCAAGCGACGGAAGGANTCTGCTGANGGAACCGCTGACAATACGGAGGTNATGGCCCAACTCATCCAGGTAAGGCGCATCCACTCTGAGTGAAAGTCCAGCNGCAAACGGNTNTGTAGGCTGTGGANAAGGGCGANGCTGTNTGTTTGTTTCCNGAAGGTGCAAGCAGATACCACCCCACCATAGCTCCGCTCAAGACAGGAGGTCAGCTTATAATACGCATTCGACGGTGGCTTTGCTGAGTTGNTCGCATGTCCAGTCGCTCGCATCGTGTCTGANGTCCTNTCNCGCAATCGAGACAATCCCGACTTTGAGATATCCGTCCTGACTTGTTCNATTACCTACATGTGGGTGNTTTCTCTATTCTGCCATGCAATTTCATGACGAGATTCNGGGAAAGGCATCGCCAACANTTCCGATCCGANGTCCTNGTAACCTTCAACCCACCCATGAAGTTCAGTCCAAAGGTGTGTCTCCTTATTCAANGATGCATGTGCTCTCACAAGCCATTTTCAGAGCCATCCGGAGCTNCTTCACCCCGTCGACTACGANCGTATACGTGACCTGACCACGCGTATCCATGACCAGATCGCATCAGGNACCTTCGACGCACCTTCTTGGGACCTCATCCGCATCGCGAGTGTTGCNGCGCCCATTTACGCCCCGCTCGGGACGCGGATGGGCCTTGGCGACCACNTACGCGTCACTCGGGCATTCTTGGAAGCNTTCAAGGCTTCTGCAGANGGGTCGAGCTCAGAGACCGACNGCAGCGGCGGGGANANTGCANNTGAAGANCTCGAGCNACTNAAGCACGATCTCAAGGTTAGCGTGCTCATTTTTTTTTCTTGGCATTCCTTATTGACCCNCGCGCAGGCCTACCACACCGACCTCGTCCGCCTCAAGATCAAAGACGACCGCATCCGCCGCCCGCTCTCGCGCCCCGTCATCCTCTACCGCCTCGCGCTGCGGCTCACTTGGGCGCTCATGCTATTCGCGCTCTCCTTTCCAGGCCTGCTCCTCTGGGTGCCCATCGCGATCACGACCTTCGTCGCGGTGCACAACTTCAAGAAGACGGGGCCCGTGTGGGACACATGGGACGAGATCGCGCAGTACAAGCTCGTGTACGGGTTCGTGTCCGGCGTGTGCGTGTGGGCGCTGCTGTGCGCCCTCGCGGGTCAGTTCGCGCCGCTTGCGGCGGGCATCGTGCCCGCGGCGATGTGGATGGCTCTGCGCTGGTTCGAGGACGGTGTATCAGCGTTCCGCGCGTTCGTCGCGCTGGCGCGGCTCTTGTGCGTGCCAGATGGCAAGATGGCGGAGCTCAGGAAGAGGAGGGAGGATCTGCATGGACGGGTGATGGAGCTGGCGGTGCATGGGCTGGGGCTGCCGGAGGATCCGGAGGCGTATTTCGTGGCCGATAAGCGGCAGAAGGAGAAGGGGCGCGTGCGGAGTCGATGGGAGAGTGGGGCGAAGTATTTCTCGGTGAGGCGACGGAGGAAGCAGGATTGGAACGAAACGTTGAGGCTGCATGAGCAGTTCGATTATCCGGCGGACGAGTAGTTGAGTTATTGGACTTACTGTATCTGAGTGCTTGGTATCTAGAGTATCTGAAACTATTGACGACTCGGCCTCTGTGTCCATGTGAGCGTAGGTACGCATCTCAAGATAGACGGTGTCCATTCATACCAACGTTAACCTTGCTGTTTCAAGATCTCAAGATCTCATTCCTAGCGATTCCGCCTATCTGTTTCAACCAGAAGTACCGCCGCAGACCTGACTGCGCTCGCGCCTGCTGTGAACGCTGCACGCCGTTGACAGGCGCGATCGCACGACCGCCACGGCGGCACATATCCGAGCTCGTTACAGTTACAGACCTACAGTTTCAATACGCTCAAGCGCTCATGTGTCGCTTGAAGGCATTTGACCCCCACTTCCCATCATGTGAAGCCTTTCATCGGACCTATGTATCCGATAACGCTTGCCTTCAGACGGTAGTGTACAGCATTTTGATGTGCGTATATGGATATCAAATAGCCAACGAAGTACTAACAGAACATCCACTGTACAGGTTCTGGCGCGCGTTCGTAGCTTGAATTGACAGTTCCCTAGTATCGCAATATTACCAGATGATAGGCGCTTCATATCGCTGGAACATATAAGACTGACATCGAGGAACCTCGAGGCTCATTGCAAGCCTATGACTGACCGTGTAGCACCACCAGAGTATACCCCGAGTGTGCCTCCCGAGGCACTTCCCAGCCCGGTTTCCCTCCCTGCAACCTTGCGTGTTGGGGGTCAGATGGTCAGGAACGCCCTGGTCGATATTGACAATGTCAACGTTCATCTTGGCTTGCTTCGCGCTTTCTGGAACCTGCGGCAAACAGTCGAAGCGTGACTGGATGCGCGATTTCCCGCGTATGCGCGGACAATGCATCCGGACCAGAGATGGGCGTGGTTTGTCTCGCTTGCTGTTGAGAGGTAATGCCAATATTTGTTCAACTTGCATAGAGCTCGATCCAACTTATCTCCAAAATATAGATTTGAACGCTGGTCGCGAGTGGTCGTTGCGAGGGGCGACATCGGTGACTGGATAGCGACTGAGATCCCGCCTCTGGATGTCTGCATGGTTTGGCATGCTTATCTTCTGAATCCCCAGTAAGTGTTCATGCACATTTTGAGTGTTTTCATAATTTCTCATGATTGCTCTAGCCGATATGCAGAAGACTGCGACCGAGTTTTGCCGAAATTCAAAGCAATGCCTCCTGAAACGATGCTTTCCGCAGTCGTATGTACAGACAGATGTCATTGACTCATCCATAGGGCTCTGATCGGCGTGCTACTAATGCAGAGACAAATTGGAAATATCTCAGCATTCGTTCCGACTGAGACCCGCAAGCGGTCATGGCTCTCCCAAATCCAGACGCCCTTCGATCCGTTCGAGTCGCTACAGTCGATGACTACCCAGGGACTGAAGTGTCCGCAATGCAATGCGACGCTTCACGTCCGTGAGTTCGCCTATATGCACTTTGGTTCATTTACTTCTGACCTTTGTCTTAGCTTGCCACCTATAATTACACTCTCATACTAAGTACGAGCCCCTTCATGCAGGGCATCTGCGCATCAGATTGCAAACGACGTTCATCTCATCGCCTTTGAGAGCCGCATTTTCATGCTGGGATAGGCACTTCAGCTTGAGATGTCAGGCGTATGGCATGCCTTCTTGCGTCTCCATCAAGATCCGCAACAGGTGAGTGCACGGTTACTCGGTTGTCCTAAACTAAATAAGCATTCGGTGAAGCTGCAAACACATCTTATCGCTCAGCGCACACGTACCCATATCACGACTGTGCCCGGCTCATAGGTCGCGCGGATTTGGAAGTCGGCGCCCGTCGCGATGTGGTTGAAAAGGAACTTGAGCAAATACTCGGACTCCTCGACTTTGAAGCTGACGATACGTTTGGTGGCACCCGGATTGACAAACAGGGCCTTCTCTCCGGTAACGGGGTGTCGACGAACGACCGGATGCTACAGGGACACAGATACTCAATACAAGCTAGACCTTGATATCAAGACATGTACAACGAACCTCGCTCTCAATGGGCTCTCTGCGGACCGGGCCATTGCGGGTCCTATTGTACTCCGCTCGTAGGCGGGCGCTATGCACGGCTCGCAAACCCTCCAAACGAGTCCGAAACTCGGGCGAGAGCCGGTTGTATGCTTCGACTTGAGACGCGAAGAGCGTGTCACCGCCTACTATTTCCGGCGTCTCAAGCATACAGAGGATAGTGGTGCCCGGCGGCTGTCTTTCGTATGTCTGGGAACATGAAAGGTCGTAAGCGAGGTGATAAGTACATATCAACGCAGAAACACACTGACGATGTCGGAATGCCAGCTCATTTTGGTCGCTTTGTCTCCACCTAGGTATTCTCCGGGACGATTGTGATCTCTGGGGCGGCGGTGATTGGCATCCCGATAGACTATGGTGACGACTTCAATATAGCTTTGGCTATAGCAACCGGGACGCGAACTGCATACCAACATGGAATTCCTGGTATCCCTTTACATTTCCAGACATCGGATGCTTGTGAAGGGGACCGAAATGGCGAGCGACCTCAATCTGCCTTTCCGGACCAATATCCTTAAAGTCCTGGTCTCGGAAGACGAGCATCTTCCTCTCTGCAACGAAGAGAGCGAGCTCGTCGAGCCCTTGTTCACTCAGGTGGGATATCTGGACTCCCTTAACCTCTGTCCCGATATACGGACTGAGATGCTTGACAATCACCCCGTCCATGAGCAAATGTGGCTTGGCTGAGTCCGCCCTTGAACCGGCGTCAGTGTGCTCAAAATGTCCAAAGGAGGAAGTTTCTCAGACGGGTCTGAGTGTGGATAATAAAAAGGGTAAGCGGGCCCTTCCTGTCAGGCCGGAATGAGAATCAACGCGACTTCATGCGAATCAAAAGTGAGGGGCATACATTCTTAAACGCAGGTGCAGCCTCTTCTGGCACGCAAGTGACTTGAGGGATGTCATCGTGGACGGAACAGTCGACTCTTGTCTGCGAGGAGGAGGTAAGAGATTCAAGGACCATGGCGGGAGTTCGATGGAGGCTCGATGGGAAACAGACGGGGATATGTCAAGTCGTTGAGAACTCCGAATATAAATCCAGACAGAAGAGGTCGCTTTCGTACATCGCAAGCTGAAAATGGATCGATTTCCCTAACAAATAGCATGCGTTGATAATGCTGAGCATAGCGTACTGACCATGCATTTGTAGAAGGACTCACATAATACGGCCTGGGTTGGAATTTCTAAAAATGCTTTACAGCAAAAAGAACCGTGTCGAGCTTCATCTTGCAATAACATTGGTCATAGGATACTTACAGTGACGAGAGTTCCCGGAGGTGAAAGAGCACCTCGATGGCATCTGCCAACTTAAGGCAATTGCGCTGCCCTCGACGGGAACATGACCATGAAGGTTGCCGCTCTGGTGCTGCACGAGGAACATGGTTACGGGCCGAAGGCGGTCGACGTGTGATCCATATTGGCTAGAAGAAAATGGGACACAATGCCGATTTACTATATCGTCATGTAGGATCACCTTTCGTGGCCCAGTGAGCGTCAGCTGAATTAATGTTTACGACACCTTGCATAAGATCCGCGCACGTAATAGATAGACCGTTCGACTGCAATCGACCATTCGCGGTCAACAAGAGCCCTCCATCCACTTGAATCTTCTCCCCAGTGACATATGCACCCGCCTTGCTCGCAAGCCATATGAAGATCCCCGCGATGTCATCTGCTCCGCCATTGCGACCCAAGGGCACGACATCGCGGACTCTGTCAGGGTGCCCCGGAGAACGTGGCTGCGTGATGTCGTTCATGCCCGAGGGGAACGTGCCCGGCGAAATGATATTGACGCGAATGCCACAGCCTGCGAGCTTAGTGGCCAGGATCTTGCCCAAAAGGTGGTCGCCGGCTTTCGCTACCGAGTTACCTGGCAGTTGCAGCGGACTGAGAGATGCAGCGAGGAGCCCGATGACCGAAAGGAACACCTACCATCAGTTTTGGTGAGTGGATTCCAGATGTCGCCAGACGGACTGCCAATCAGGATGACGCTTCCCCTGCCCTCGCCCTTCTTGGCAGCACCCGCCAGCAGCGGCGTCAACGCCGAGGTCATCTCGCCGTGCGCCCAGGTCTGAGTGAGGAACTGCCGTATCCAGCTATCCTAATCATACTCCGGTACTCTTTCTGCGATATGGTCTCAACGATTCGCCTTACGTCCTCTTGTTTCGAAACGTCGGCAGAAATTCTGAGGCATATAAGGGACAGTGAGACGGTGTGTGTTTCCAAAGAAGCAAGCACTCACGAATAGGCACTGTTGCTGGCTATCTTGTTAAGCTTCGCGACAGCTTCTTGAAGCTTGGCTTCTCTTCGACCGACAATATAGACTGAACAGACGGTCATATGTCGATAACTAGGCCGCTGATAGCATGCCCACCTTTTCCTCCGTTTGCTACCCACGCCTCAGCCATCCAGTACCCAAGGCCTGTCGCGCCTCCTGTGATGACCGCGACGCGCCCATGGACACTGAAAAGATCGCGGATAGAGCTCATCTTCTGAAGATACGATCTCGAGCACTTCAAGATCGTAGTTATATAGGAGCAGACTGCTGCTCAACACGGACAGCTGGCATAAATTGAGGACAATCTCCGTAACGGACGGGCTTTAAGGAGCGACATTGCAGTTGCCAGCTGCGTCGGAAGTGACAAAGTGTCCACCCACCGGAGGTATATTTCTATCCCGGCTGCGGTTGGAATGTAGCGCAGTCTGCCCCGGGCTGATCGAGATCGATCAGATCATTGAGATCTCTTCCAAGGCTGCAGACGAAGACAGGACTCCATCCTCCGTAGTGCCAGCAATGTGACAATCTCGGTTGAATGCGTCTCCATCTACTCGAGTAGATTTCAACTTGCAGCAAATGGCTGGTGATAAGCTTTCGTCCGAAATCGCCGATAGTAGACACATATTACAACCAGTATGGGCCTGTTCGAATGTCTGATATACAATGCAAGCAGACTGTATCACGTACATTAATATTGTCTTCTCTTCTGCTGTGCGGCACAAAATGTCCCCCCTTTCATCCTTTTACCCGTACAATGTCTGATCGTGCGGCGTACCAAACAGCCCATCCTTCCAGCTCGAAGGCTGCTTCCACTCGTCAATCTCCATAGACAGCACCTTTGCCACTATAGCAGCCATCAACGCCGCATCCTGCCGATTATCCCCTTCGAGGACGAACTGCAGGATCGAGGCTGTTGGCACTGACCACGATGGTGGGATGCTTGAGAGCATGCGCCGAGTCAGTCCACCTCCAGGAATGAACGGCACTGGACCTTCATTGGCGAGGCTTATCCGGGAAGGATGCTGGATGATAGGTGAAGTAAATTCTGGTATCGGTAGGCTGGAGAGACCGGAGAGACGCGTATTGTCGTATGGAGGGCTGTTCGGGGGCCGGATGAGATATGTAGGCACCCTGCAAAATATGAGCGGTGGCTAAGTGGTTAGACGACATTGGGACTTACTGCATCTGCAAGTCCGTCCGATTGGAGGAGTCGACACCTGAGAGGAACAGGACAGAAGAAATTTGATATTCCTGGATGAACTGCAGCAACGATGCGATGAACTCCTCTTTTCGCGCCTGGGGTATATAGAATGAGTTGTGCAGTCAATAACAGTGATGATGTTACTGACTTTGAGAATCGGCGATCTCTGCTGGATGACCACTACATCCGACGCGTCACTCCCGTACACTGCGCGGTGCGATCAAACCCAGGACGGTGTACGACGAACTGCCCACTAGAATGGAGACCATACATACATTCGAGCGGGGTCACTACGCCCTCCTCGCCATCGTCTCTGCCTCCTACAACTGGGACTAGATCTCTTGGATTGAATAGACCTACGCATCGCAATGAAAGCGAGGCGATGAGGATGTCAACAGCCAGCTGTGAGACATTTGCTGTTGAAACAATCGGCTACCTTGTAGACTGAACTCAATCAGCTATTTCGGGAAGACCAGATGTAGAGACGTACGACAACTAGGGCCTTTCCGTGTAATTGAACGGGAGTTGCTTTAGGAAAAAAGAATGACATGGTAGATGGGACAACAAGGTGGATAAGGGTAGATGGTAGTCTCCGTAGCTGACCTCAGACAGAAGACAATCGTTCTGTCTATTGAGGTAGATGGTGAAGTTGTGTCTGATTCTTGATGAGCGCGAAGACGAGATGACGCGTCGGCAACGCGGCGGCGTCTGTTGGGGTGTAATCGCTATCGAATAAACTTCGAGCGTTCCAATCATTTACACGTTCGCAAGCTACTTACACTTCGTGAAGCAAAATCAACGAACTAATAGTTCTACATGGGCCTTTCTAGAATTGGAGGCCACCAGTGCACACGTTGCGACAAAATCTGGCGAAGAGTTGCCGAAGGCTATGATGGCGCCTATTCTGATGGCATGGAATACACGAGGAGGTGTTTACGGGTTTCTTCTTGGTTTCTCCTCTATACAGCTCTCCGCCCCTTTGTACTAGGCTGGTCACCAATATTACCCGAGTATCTCCAGTGTAGGCCTTGAGTCTCTATCAGTGACTGGGCTCTTCAGGCTCTTACCAGACGTCTCAAGAACGCGAGCTACCTACCGCAATCCACTGTAATCGGTAAGCCATGGCAATTTTCTCCTATTTACTCTCCTTCTCACCTGTTCCTGCGCTCCTGGTATCCTCTTCCGATGGCTTCGCCAACCATGGCACTCAGGGCCATCTCGTCGTGGACCCATCTCACTCTCCAAGCCTGGTGCCACACTCTCGACGTCGATCAGCATACCACGTGTTCCGTACTGTGCCCGCTTCATTTCGGTTTCATTTTTGTTCCTTACGCGCACGAGCCACTTCTCTATACACCCCGGGTTGATAGATGGCCTCCGACCACGACCACGAACCCTTGGCCGAGGACGAGGAGGAACCTCGGCGAGACGCCTCGCCCGACGACGCTGTTCAGGCACAGAGGGCTGCTACTATGCTCGTGTACCCTGTCGCCGTAGATGTGATCGCTCCAGAGCCAAGAAGAGGGGTCAAGAAGGCCTGTACGAATTGCAGGAAGGCGTGCAAGAGGTGCGATACAGGTCGCCCGTGCCAGCGCTGTGTTACATACGGCATAGGGGAGGAGTGTATTGATCACCAGGGTAAACCAAGAATGAAAGGAGCCAAGAAGGGACCTTCCAAGAAACGCGCCAGAAACAGTACGTCTACTTTATGAAACTCGTTGTATCCATCTTCTACCTTTCGTGAATCTCCACACATGTATTAATGGCTTTTCCTCTCTACTCGTACAGATAGTAATAGCAATGTTGAGCAGCGGCTTCGCAGTACAGCACCAACGAGTAGTGGCGTTCCCTCGACTATATTACCGGCTGGTGTGCTTCCTATGCCATACGCGACGCAGATGAGCTATCCGAACCCTTACTACGGCCAGTGTGCGGGCGCTCCCGCCCCCAATGCTGGCGAAGCTCCTGCGTACTACCAACCGTACTATTTTGTTCCCACCTCAGGTCCACCTCATCAAACACCAGGACACGAAGATGCGCCTATGTCCTATGGCCAGCTCAATCCCCATTATCATCCCCCATACACCGGACCATACGCTCAGTCTTATCACAACGCTTACAGAATACCACCAGAACCTTGATCAAATGCTCAGTTATCTGCTGCTTGGACGCTGTTACGGATGATGAACAAGGAAAGAAAGGATTTGACGCGTGCAATGCCAGAGCCTTCATGCGCATCGTAGGTCTCTTGCACTTCAACGTTGCCACCCTCTCTTCATATAAATATACTAAGCAACAGTAGCCACAACAATACAGATGAGATGAGAGGAGTCGCCACGGATTAACTTGGTCTCTGATACCAAGCAAGCAGAGGCACGCCGAACGCGATATCACATCAACTGCGGTACCTCTTGTATCCCAATTTGAGGTGCCCTCGCTGTTTCTCGACATGGTTTACACAGTCGATGTCTGAACAGACGCAACACGTCAACGTGAGCCGGCAATATTCTGATAGAGAAATGGGGTCCGTACCACGTCGTTGTGACCAGGTTTCAACTTGATAGACCCGTCCGTCTCAATCCTCACCGAATCTGATATACTCGAAGCATTCAGGTCGATGTTCAGCACAGACGTCGCCCCTCCCATGGTGCTACTATGGGGGATTTCGAAGCGAATTCCGGGGCTCGTGTCCAGGAATTCGGAGATGCCCTTCGTACTGCTTTTGCTGAGGTTGCGCAGGTGGTTGCGCGAATTCAGCGTTGCCAAGCAGCTGTTGACGTAGACTGGCAGAAGAGTAAGTACACGGATATATGACCGACTGATGGGGACTCAACGATGGACGCTGACGAAGTCAATGATCATAGCCCAGATGCTTTTGGGCGAAGAGATGAGCTAGTTGCGAAATCAATCAGTATGATGAACCCCGTCTGAAAATAATAGAAGCGCACCGCTGCCACTTGAACGATGACAATCACCCTGTGATGTGAAGCTCAGAAGCGGTATCCCGCAGGCGCAATGCAAAATACACACGTTGTCAGGAGAAACCTGTTAACGGCATATATAATCAAGGTGTGGACCAGTCTCCCTGATCTGTCAGAAGCGGTCAGAGGGCACCGGGGATGAGATAATGCTTATACGAGTAGAACCTACCCAAAGGACCCCGAATCCGGTCGCGCGCCACGCAAAAGTATGCAAAGCGACAATGCAGTCACCGAATCTGAAGCGACCCGGGCAGCAAGCATGGGCACCATCGACCTGAGCTAGTAGATGGGTTAAGTTTAGTCGGAAGAAGGCTCAACGCGAGATATCTCCTACGGCAATGTTGGAAACTTTCACGATATCCCATTCATGGAATCTGTCACTTGTACTAAGCGGGAATTGGGTGGAGTCAATAGGTCAAAAACTGACTCTCCAACGACCGTGACTGGAACGATCAACTTAGCGAACGTGTCGTTGACGAAGCAGTTCAGTCACGTACATATTCCGAAAACTAAAGTCGGCAGATTTTCTTGTCAGATTATAATCGCCATCGGTGACCATGCTCTTACCGAGTTGCATCACAATCAGCAGCACCTGCATCACCAAAAAGTCAGCTTTGACCTCACCGCGCTGAATGCGACATACCAGGACGATCGTTAGAAACCATCGCCGCTTTTGTTTCGTCACTGTGCTTAAGCATTAGCTATAGGATAAGAGCATCTGGGAAGCAAGCTACACTGACAATGATAGATCATTCGCGTGTAGAATCTGTAGGATATCGGGATTCGATTGCCATGTGAATTCGGGATTGAGGCTTTAAGAACGAAAGGGACCGTGATGCTTACAGCTGGACTATGAAACAAACAGCAACCTGCCATTGTTGAACGTCAGTAACGATTCAAATTGATTTTATCAACGTAACACGCACCCCTGTCGCAGTCGTCAACTTCGCAAGCAAACATGTCAGCAAATTGAAGAATGGGATCGACGTAGGTACGTACAAACAGCGACCTACGGAAGGCGAGAGTTGTTCAGTGATTGCCAGTACGACGGGACAGCAAGATGTACATACCATACTCCGCCAATCAACAACAAAGGATCGTGGTAGCCAAGGACCTGACGACATGTAAAGAAATGAAGAGGTAGTCTTCATTAAGATGCGCTAGGCTTGCGACAAGATTGAAGATGCACATGGTAGTAATACACGGTGTGACATACTGTCGATTCAGACGATAAGGTGAACCCTGAAGGCGTAGCAGGAGAGGGTGCCTACAGAAGACCGCGTGCAGCGTTGACATGCAACTGTGCCGAAAGTCAATCAGATACCCAGAAAACCATCAGCAGTGGTACTGACAAGAGTAGCGCGACCTGAAGTAGTGTTAAACAAAATTCTACAAAACGCCAATGAGTACTTACCATCGTCTTCATCAGCCGCCGATCATCTGGGTAGTTCATATAGTATAAGTAGGTCTTGATTATGGGGTCAACTTCATGGCGTACGCGTCTAAGCATGCCCACTTGCCTGCAAGATCGACACTCCGTAGAGGACCAGCATAAGCATGCAGCATATTAACGAGCCGCCTAAGAATCAACACATCACTGGCATAAGTATAGCCTCGAGCCTCCGTGATAATAAACGCACCAAAAATTTCGCGGAAAAGGATATCTGGATACGGCGTAGGTCTATCGAGAGGGAAAGTAGGGGGACCTTGGGGCGAAGACATATTCACAATGAGGAGACGCGGTGCAGGGAAAGGCGCTGCAGGATCGACGACACAGGTACTTATATGAGCAGAGCAGCGCTCAGTTGCTCCAGCGGACCACGGGAGGAATAAACAGTGACAGCGACATATCATGAACCTGCATTGATACATGAAGTCTCCTTTAAGCACTGGATGATCTCGAACGATGATGCCGAGGTGATTTGATCGTCGGAGACGCATAGAGACGGCCTGAATCTTCCGTATACGATCTGTCGTTGGCAGACATCTGGGCAGTCTTCATGGATGCGGAGTTCAAAGCACATACGGTGCCTATAGTTTCAAGTGAAAGCCGTTCTGTACCCGCTCTCATCAGCGTCACGTCGCCGATGAGTCCAGGGGTGTCTGCTCGGCGTTTATACAGAGGCACAGGCACCTCGATAAACCAGATACTAAGAAGAGGAGTCAAAAAGACCTGTACAAATTGCAGGAAGATGTGCAAGAGCTCGAGGTGCGATACAGGTCGCCAGCCGAGTACACTGACAATGATAGATCATCCGCGCGTAGAACCTGTAGAAGATCGGTTTTCAGTTGCTATGTAGGTTCGGTAAGTACTGGAGCTTCGAAGAGCAAACCTGAGCTCAGGTTCCTACCCATCCGTCCGGGGATGGGCAATGGGCAGAAGTCTCGGTCTTTCCTCGGATCAATTTGAGTCATGTAATTCTGTATGTTTACTGCCCGCTGCCCTGCCCGGACGGAT
>SFCI01000422.1:0-21849 GCA_004681135.1 Hericium alpestre | reverse complement strand
AACACTGTTCACAGCGATCGCTCGACAGAAAATTGCATACCATGTTCGCCATCGTGTCCCATTGAGGAACTAGGTAGGGTCCATTTTAGGACCATGATGGCTTGCAGATTGGAAATGGCACATAGGAAGGAAGCGTTAGTCGGCCAACTGGCCCATCTATGCAACCTGTCAGTGGTCACGATCGTGTTAGTGCATAGTCAACTGTCCAGAATAACTAAATAAGCGTATACTATCACCATTCAAAGAGACCGCAGGGCAGCAAGGATCGATTCTTGCAATGGGCAGCACAACCTAGCACAACGTGCACAGTTAACGTTGCGTTGTGCTCGCTGTCTGTACAAAATTTGTCCTGAGCGGCCACCTGTCGTATGTATGGGCTATAGCGAAGGCCAAGCGGAACCATCCAAGTCTACTATAAAGTATGTCGATCCGTGTACAAGAAAATCCAGAAACAAGTCAAGATGCAGGGTCAAGTCTAAAAGTGTTCTTGGGTCATCGACATCACTGTGCCCATCCCTCCTCGTTGGTCCGACCACGGAAATTGCACTCCACTAGTAATGGAACAACGTCAGACCCGAAAGGCTCCATGTAGAAGTCCATGAACGTCCATCCGCGAATCTTCGGCCCGTCCGTCAGGCCGCAGGTCCCTACGCCTTGCAACTTCGACCCGTCGCTCAGCATATCGAGCAGCCAGCGGCCAATCTGGCTATTTACGCCCTCCACGCCGAGCCCAATGCTCGGCCATCCAAAGCCCGTCGAGATGACCGACGCGCGCGCGAGCGGGAACGATGACGCGGAGAAATACGTGATCGAGAGCACCGGGATCGGGGGCTCCCTCACGGGCGGCGGGAGCAGCAGCGCGATCGCGAGCTGGACCTTCTCGGGGATGTCCAGGAACGACGAGATGTGGTACCAATCCTGCGTGCGCACGAGCGTGTTCTTGAGCTCCCAGGAGAAGGCCTTTTTCTCGCTGTCCGGCCACGTCGTCGGGTGGATGCCCATGCCCTCGAGCGCGTCNGGCCACTCGGCGCCGTCCCCGCCGAAGCGGCTGAACATGATTGCTTTGCCGCGCACCTCGCCCAGCAGCGGGATCTTGTTCGCGAGNTACCACATGCCCAGCCCGCCCTCGCTCGCTTCGATCTCTTCGCGCACGGTGCGCGAGAAGATGTCCCCGGGCGTGTCGTCGTAGTCTTCCTGCTTGATAGAGACGATGACGGTTTCGCGGGAAGAGGCGGGGTCAGTCAAGAACGCGTGTAGGTCGTGTAGGATGGAGGTGAATGGCGTGCGCTCTGGATATTGGCCATGGTAAGAGATCAAGCGGCCTTCCTTGACGGCCAGGCGCATGTCCAGAACGCGAATCCCGGTCTTAAGTTGCACGGCGAGAGGCGTGTCTTCGGACTGACACTGGCTCATCGGCCATCCGTAAAAAGCCATGCTACAGTGTGTATGAGTACCGCATATCACCAAGTGAAGATAAGACGAACGAACGTATCATGGGTACCTATCCGGCAAGGAGGTTATGATTGAAGCTCTCAAGTCAGTAAACATGGAAAACATACCTGGAAGACAGACGGCAGACAGTGCAAGTGAGTCGGGAATCTCAGACAAGAAGGACGCCAGATTTCTCTTTGAGAAGATAAGAACATTCTGGCGTTTCCTCGAGAGCTAACACATGGACAATTGAGCCCAGTTGTCAGCTTCAATCAACGCTACACGTACCTTTCGACGGTAGATCCTCCATGGGCAATCTTGAGAGGCCTTCGCCTGAAGGAAAGCCGCCCCGCGCTTCTTCAGCCTCACATCATACTTCTGGCCAAATACTCCCAGCCCCTTCACGCCCTCAACTGACTCGAAATCGTACGCGTGCTTCTCTTTGAATGGGGAGAGCACGAAGTTGCGCGTCGATTTCACGTTGGTTGAGGTGCGAGGCTCGAGTACATGGTCCAGGTTATCTGTGAGATGCCCCGAGTGAAAGACGAGCGTGTCCTCCGTCCAGTTATAGACGGTCAGCTCCTGGTTTGCCTGCATGATCAGCTAACTGCTTCAGGGTGCTGGGACAGTGATGCGGACGACACAACGCCGAAAGCACTGCCTCTGGACCTCCGCAATGCACCGTGTCTCGGAAGAGGCGGTCTGCCAGCCGCTGCGCAGTGCAGGGAAGCCGCTGGAAAACGAGCATGACGAGGGCAGCATTAGGCGTTCACACGTGCACAGATTATGTCATGAACGCGTTGTCACACATGCGCGTCTCGACGCGTCTTGCTTTCCGCCCACCACCTCAACTGACTTCATCCAAGTTACCCTCAAGGCACTGATTGATATCCTATACTCTTAAGTCATAAAAAAATCAAATGTCTCAAACCTCACAAGAGGAAGAAGAGCACATCGCGCCGGTGAGCGTTGCATGTCGACGACTGGGGGAGGCCTCAGGTCATAACAGCTTTCTAGGTCCTGTCCACATCTGTGCATGATGTCAGATACTTCTCTGGACTGCTACGAGGAGTAAACTTTGCGAATGTGAGTTTCTCTTCGTTCTCCCGGAGACCTGACCTTTCCAACTGTATCAAAGCGCGCTACCGTTACTATCACACACAGCGGTTTTACGGTTACAGTGGAAGAAGCGCGGACGATTCTTGGTAACATCTTCACATTACCCTATGTATTGTGCTGCATAATGAGCTTATCGTACAAATCAGCAACTGCCTACGTCTTCGCCGACATTTTTGACGAATACATTTATACACCCCCGCCAGCGCCCGCCTCCCCACCATCAACGCCATCCTCCTCTCTAACGCCTCCACCTGTCCCTGCCTCTCAATCAGACACACCCCCGACGGTGCTCGAAGTACCTCTCGGTACGCTCATCGAATGTCTCAATATCTTCGGCACGGCCGGCGCGGGAGCGAGCGGTGCGAAGCACAAGAAATGGCGAAAGGCAGGGGACGACGATGGGGATGCGCACGACGACGAAGGGCACGGTGGGCGAATCGAGAACTTTTTTGGGCCGGCGGGTGGGGAGAAGCGGACGGGGATGCGGCTCTCATATGCGGGGGAGGGGCATCCATTGACGCTTTTGGTGTGAGTGCTAGGTCTTTCTCGGTTGGATTAACGGTGATAGTTTTCGTAGGCTGGAGGACGCGGCGGGGCCGACAGCGACGTGTGAGATTACGACATATGATGCGGAGCCGCATTTAGAGCTACCATTCGATGCTGAACAGACGTATGTCCCTTCCATATTCTTGCCTTGCACAAATTTACACTTCGAACAGAGCACTCAAAATTATCCTGAAGGTCTGTCGCACGCTATCAGAAAGTATTTTTGTTCTGACTTCCTACGTGTATCAGTCATCCTGGCTCCGCGATGCGCTCTCCGAGCTAGACCCATCCTCTGACAAGCTCACCTTCATTGGCAATCCACCTACAGCACACGGCACAAATACCACCGCTGCTCGAACAGCCGCACGAGCGACCGCGAAACCGATGCTGCGCATACAAGCCGTGGGCTCCTTCGGCAGTACAGAAGTAAGACAATTTTTTTGATCACTTTGACTACTGCGGCTGACCTTCCGATCGTCAGATGGACTACCCAAATGATAGAGAAGTGCTGGAAACGTTCGAATGCACGCGGACCGTCAGCTTCAGGTACGTGTATCTCACACAGCACAATGCTCGGCCTGACATCGCGAAAATACAGTTATCGATACTCGAACATCACACGCGCCATCCGTGCGCTGCAGCACTCGACCAAAACGTCCCTGCGCATCGACGAGGAGGGATTACTCAGTCTGCAATTCTTGATGCCGTCGCCGAAACCGCGAGGTGGGACGAGTGATGCGTTTATCGAATTTCGGGTGAGTGCGTCGGTCGTTTCGAGTGTGACATAGCTGACTTTCTGCAGTGTTTGCCTCTTGACGAAGATATATAGACTTTGACGTGGTATACCAGTGTATCTAAAACTCGCTGTCTCAAATACTTGTAGCACATAGTCTTGCGCGGGGAGGAGCAATGGCTGCAACACCGACGTGAGGATTGGACCGTTGCCAAAATTTCTTTCTACCCACTCTGCAGGAGACATTGTATCAATGAGGCGAGACTCGTTGCTCATCTACCCAATCCCGTCGATGTCCAAATTAAAATTCCAGGTATGCTCACCAAAAGCTCGACCATTTTTTTTTTCAAGATGGGTCGATATTCGGATTGTCAAGGTCATGGTGCTCGCGTGGGCTCACATTAATGCAATGAGAATTACTAACCTGTAGAGCCAAATCATACGATTTATTCGCTTCGCAAGCTCCCCCTGACTACGCCGCCCCATAATCAGTAGATAAAAGTGGTGAGATGCAGAAGTCTATTGGAAACCCCATAGTATGCATACGCGTATCTAGAAAAGACCGTCAATTAAATCAGCGTCCTTCGGCTTTGGAGGCGCGGCGGCCGGCTGGGAGGGAGAGGTACGAGGGGCTTGGGGCAGGTAGTCAGCAATAATGGAGTCGAAGTCGGAAGAGAGGGATGGTGCTGCGTGCATCAGATTAGGCATTGAAGAACTTCCAAAGTAACAAGAGCATACCTGCTGCTGCTCTCGCTTTCACAGACGATTGATACATACTGCCGACGATGAGACGGCGAACGGCAGCACCATCGAGCGGCTAACGCAATGTATTGTGTGAGAATAATCCAAGGAAAACTAGGCCGAACGCACCTTCTCTTCCGCCTTCTCTTCCGCCTTCTCTTCCACCTTCTTCACTGGCTCTGGCTTCTTCTCTGCTAAGGCAGCCTCCTTGTATGTCCCTGTCGGACTTGACGCCTTGCCGAGGTACGCAAGCACATCGCCCTTCGTCAGCATCCCCCTCACACCCGTCCCCTTGATTTTCTCTACATCCGGTACGTCATTCTCCTGCAAGAGCCGCAGGACTGACGGGAACAGCGGGTGCAAGTGCTCGACGTGCTTCGTGGGGCGGCTTTCCGCGGGTGCAGGTGCAGGTGCGGCCGGAGGCGGGGCTTCGGACTTTGGTGGGGGCGCGGTCTCCCGCTTCGGAGGCGCGGCAGGCTCTTCCTTCGGCACCTCGAGGTTGGAGATGTCGTCTCCTTCCTCGGCCAGGAGGGCGATGGTTTTACCGACGGGGATGTTCTTGGTACCATCTGGCATCTGGAGGCGAATTCATGCTCCATGTCAGCTTTGTTCGGGAGCGCGGAGAATTCATAGGACGCACAAGGATCTTGCCCATGATACCGTCGTCCTGGGTCTCGACGTCAATGGTGGCCTTGTCCGTTTCCTGCACCGCGGTGCTCTTAGTGATACGGGTCTCTTGGAGAAGGTTGTGGACGCACAATTTCGAGCAGTACGTCTCCTGCTGTGAAGTGCTCGCCCTCCTTCTTCTTCCACGATGTGATTGCACCCTCACTCATCGTCGGAGACATCGCAGGCATCCCGAAGTTAGTGATGGCGCTGCGTCTGCACGAAGAATGCAACGCTATAAAGTCGCATTAGTGGGTACTGTTTAGGTATATAACGAGCTACGTACATCTGCTCTTGGCAGCGGCCCGCGCTATCCTGCTCACGCTCCTGGACATTGACGACGTAGGGATCATGGTGATGGTTGGTGGACAAGATACACAGCGAGCAGCGCGCCTGCACGATGACACGAAATTCGGACGCGACGTTCACGGAAATTGGGGGACTTGTCCGGATCGGAGCAACGGGACAATTGGGCCCAATAGCTACTCTAAATTAGAGCGAATCATACGATATTGTGCCGAACACAGCCCGTGTTTGCGCAGTCGTTGCGGTGATTTTCTTCCTACATATGCCAAATATAGAATGCTTCCGTGTGCACAGAATTTGCATCTCTCGCCGAGTCTTCCGAGACAGGCGCGGAACAGAGCTTGCTCCTCCTCCTCATCTCCATTCGTACCATGTCCGGTAAGCTCACATCTGGCTTTTGATCACCGGGGCCCGAAAGGTTGAACTTACTGCTATCTTGGGCTATATGTGTTAGTCTGATTGTCGAGCCACTGCCATGCTTCACCCGACCGCGAGGGATCCATACTGCACACCCATCACAGCCTTGCTGCTACACGAGACTGCGCGCTCACACGCGACATACAACATCGTACGACCCTCGAGACTTCCCTAGGCCTATCATCACGAGAAGATCTGATTTCATACCATGGATACCTTCGCGGCCCTACTGCAGCGCGTTCGCACTCTAGGCCACATATTCTTCCATCACTTCGGAATGTGAGTCGTATCTGTAAATTTATGCATTGTGATCTGACTTAATTTAATTGAAAGTCACTGTGCAACACACCAAATCCGTGTCCTACTAATATCCGCTGTCGTTATCACCTCCCTCTTTTATCCAGCTCTCGCCATCTACTCGTCATCCCAGCCTCGTTTACTTGCCCACTTCTCCTCCCAGATCCTCGACCCATTCGTGGCGGCAGGTGCCATCTCCAACTACTACGCGCAACATGATCTTTGGAACCTCTGGACCGGCCAGGATAACCTGCGAGTACGCGAAGACTCTGTAGCCCGTGCCCGTTGCGGAAAGGAGCAGACTCTCCGCCTGGAGCGCGTTCTGATACACAATCCAGCGGCGGATGAGACAGCTAGCACGCTCAGTCACGACCTGCTTCTGCCTGCGCTGCACTTGGAGCAGAGAATTCTTGATGGCCTTGCCGCGCACAAACTCCCATGTCTACGAAAACCGGATGGACGCTGTCTCGTCATCAGTCCCCTTGAGTTCTGGAAACACTCCGAGAGCACCATGCTCTCCGACTCTGACATCATGCAGACGCTCAGCACGTCAAGAGACGTTTCTATTTCCGGAATTCCCATCACGCGTGAGATGGTGCTTGCTGGCCGCGAGACGGTTGAATACCCAAGCAGGACAGTGGATCAGTCGATGTTTTTGGTGCTCACGTTCTTTTTCCCCGAGACGGACTGTCTTGGCATGTCAGGCCATTCCGCGTGGCGCCGAGTTCTGGAACAAGCGACCGCAGGAACCGCGGATCTAATGACGGAGGCCCAGGAACCAGCACTCATCGCTTTGGAGGTCAGTTCATCCCACTTCACATCTGCTTGCAAACCTCATGCCTCCGACAGTTCAAGACAAACGTGTTGTCGTCGCCCAAATGGTCCATTCTGACGGTCTTTCTGTATCTCGCCTACTTCGCCTTCGTCGTGCTCTTCACGAAGGTCACGCGAGTTTCCCTCCTTGTCCATAACGGCATCGGTCTTATCTTCACCGGAATGGTCGAAATGCTCGTAAGTACGGTCACGAGCTTGAGTGTGTGTGCTCTTGTAGGATTTCGGGTGACAATGATACCCTGGTAAGTACCTATCTTACCCAAAGAAGTCGACTCAAAAAATTCAAATCCACAGGGAACTATTTCCCCTTGTTATCCTATTCATAGGGATGGAGAATATGTTCACCCTGGTCTGTATATCTCGTCTTTGGATTCTTTTTACCGTTTACTGAATTATAATTTTGTTTGATATCAGGTTGAGGCCGTCGTCAAGACTTCCATTACTCTTCCTGTCAAAGAACGCATTGCTGAGGGACTCAGCGGCGCGGGCACCTCCAACTCTCTCAAAGTGCTTTCATACAACATCATTCTTGGCATCATAGCTAAACTGTCAGACGGCGCCATCCGACAATTTTGCGCTTTTGCAGTCGTCGTGCTAGTCGCGCATTGGTTCTTGGTCCACACTTTCTTCGTGGCTGTCTTGTCAATTGATCTACAGAGGCTGGAGCTCGACGAGCTGCTGCAACAGGATGCTAAAGGGACGCCTTCACTTGCAGTCTCAGGCCCCGGGCCTAGTTTCGCAGTCACGCAACCGAAGTCACGATCGGCAAAGTTCATCAACCGCATTCATGGCTTGCTCCGCGGACGTGCGACCAAGAACTTCAGCCTTCTTCTGGTGAGTGCTGTGTGTCGTGTTTGATTGCATCCGCTCAACATGTGACAGCTCTTGGCGACAACGGCAACACTGTATTTTGCCACCTACCCCGCCGTCCGCGGAACAGGGATAGGTGTAAGGTTGTCCCGGAATGACGCCCATGTGCAGCAAGACAGCGTGATTCCAGGCTTCGAACAACGTGCAGCACCTGCTTGGCACATCTGGCATATGCTGAATCCGAATGAAGACCCCCTCGTCCACCTGCGCGTCGAGTCGCCGACCATCCTACTGTTCCGTTCCAAGGATGCGAACGAGACATCTGAACGACAACATCTCAATCCCTTTTCTCCCCGCTCGAGATCGCAGCCTTGGATCGTGCGTACCACGGTGTGGATGCTGCGGATCGTGGTGCTGCCCATTACTTTGACCTGCGTACTGTTGTACGGGTTGCTGCTCTACCTGCTCAAGGACACCGAACGGCTCGAGGCGCAGCGAAATCGTGCAGAACCAGATGCGCCGGTCAAGGACGACACCCCGGTCGAGGAGGAACTGTCATTCATGACGCTGCCGCGTGCGCTTGCCAGCGATGTTGAGCTCATCGCTGCCAACAAAGACGGAAACGTCATCGCCACCGTGGGTCTGGAGAATGAAGTTGCCGTCTGGTTCCGGGACAGGAAGGTGTACGCTTATATCGACACGGCGGACTTGCTGCTGCAGACTGCAAGCACGTCGTCAGCTGCATCTACGATCACGGCGCTCGCGGTCGACGACGCAGGTGGCTTCTGCGCCGTGGGCACCGGCGCCGGTGTCATTGCACTTTGGTCGCTCGATGATGGTCTGGCGAAGCCTCTGCCTGTGCTCGTGCTGCAAAGCGCATCGTCCGCCGTCACGAGTCTTCACTTCCTGGGCGGGATGTCGTCGGGCGTCCTCACGCCTGCTCGTGCTGGGGGACAAGCACCACTGCCAGTACCCGCCCTCGTTCTCGCAGCCTACGAGAACGGCGTCGTCGCGAAGTGGAGCACAGCGGCGCCGCAGTGTCCGACAATGATCTCGCCGTCGAGGCCTGCTCCTGTCATTTCGTCGGCCTTGGTCCGACTTAAAAATACGTCCCGCATCCTGGCTGCGTTTTGTATGTCAGATGGGGCCGCAGAGCTCGTGGAAGTGCCATTCTCGGACGTGCCTCTTGCTATCGACTGTCAAATTCTAGCCGGAAATCCTGCGGACACCGTCACGGAGATACACGCAAGCATCATCCGCTCGGGAGGCACGGAGTCCGTCATCATAGCTGCGGCCACTCAAGCTGGTGTGGTGTCATTGTGGGATGGCAGCAACGGGGAGTGCATTTCAATATTGGACGAGGCGCATGGGCAGATCAGCAATGTGCGGATATGTCCCGCGGGCGTCAAGTCGTGTACGCAGTGCGGCGAGCTTCCTGTAGACAGCTTCACGCTTTCCCTCTCCATTGGACAAGTCGTTATCTTCTATCGCGCGTATATTCCCACAGACGCGCGGCGATGCTCATGCAGCCACAATCAGGCGCAGTTGTCGTCAGCATGGAGCCCAATAGCAGGGCGACGCTCGCGCAGTGCAAGCCAGGCATCATCGAACGGCGGACTCGTCTCGCGCTCGCGGCATCCTTCATTCTCCGACCATTCGACGGCCTTGGATACGGCGTTTCCGGTATCGGCTCATGGAGGACTGTCGCGCCGAGCCTCGGAGAAGGACTTTCATTCGCGGCGCGGCATGGGCATATTGGGGATCCAGCTCGACTGCGAGACGGGCGAGACGATTATCGGGCCGCATCATACCCCTAATGCAAGCGACGGGCCGCCCTCGAACTGGAGAGACCTCGTCGTCGTGCGCGCCGGGGATACGACTGTCGAGCGCGGGAGCTGGGATGTCTTGGATAAGCGGATAGTGGGGCTGCGGCGGAAGCCGCGGGCGGCTATCGCGGTGTCGGACGCGCGGGTGCATCTCGGGCGCGATTCGATGGCGGGCTTGAGCCAGGCGACGCTAGAGAGGTGGGAGGTGTGGACGTTTGACCCGGCGCTGGCGCGGTTGCAGGCGCTGCCGCTCGCTGCTCTTGAGCAGGGCTGTAACGACCAGCTGAGCGCATCAGCCTCGCCTGCTTCGAGTCGCCGGTCATCAATGTCCTCCGATCGGCCGCTCCGTGTCAAGCCTGGGGTGCCGAGGCTTCCGTTCACGCGCGTGTCGCGACTGGTTTGTGGCCCATCGTACTGTCTAGCTGGGTTCGGCAATACGGTTGGCTTGCTGTCGCTGTTGCCGTGCAAGGATTTTGAACGTAATTTATCGGTGCGCCTTGCGGGTAGACTGAAGGATTAACGAGTCTGTAATCATATACTAACTTTCTTGTCATGTACACGCATGCTATGGATAATGCTTTGATTTTACGCATAATGATATACTATACGTATACTATCACGGGCTCTGTAAGTTCTGCCCAACAAAATAGCATATTTGCAAGGGTCCTGCAAGCGAGCAGGGTGGGCCTCCTTTTATTACAATATCGCCGTAGGTGGACTGCTTGTGCACGGGCCCCTGGTCGCAACGCGGGAGTACGACGCTGACTCTGGCTAGCTCCGCTGTCAACCGTGGACAAGTTCCTGCTGCGTTGTGACTGCGACTGGCACCACTGTCTTTGATTCAAACTCTTACTGTTACACACATCCTCCAAGTTGGTGCGATTTCTCAGCTATAACGACACAATATGCCCAGTAGGCCGAAGAAGCAGAGAAGACGCCGAGCGCCCACGGCGTCTAAGATACACCGAGCAAGTTCATCTTCGAACGGCGGAGGAACTACAAGCGCGTGCACTTCACGTCCTTCCTTTGCATTGCCCACAGAACTTGTCTATGATATTGTTGCGACAGTCCTTGGAGACTTCCATGCAGATATTATAGAGACCCCAGCGTGTTTCCCGGGGATTGAGTGGGATGCCATCATCACCCTCCTCCACACGTCGCGCGTTATCCGAGCCTGTACCATCAAGCTGCTACACTATCTTTGGGGAGAGACCTTCATATGAGGCAACGGGCGGTGAGTGTGCTGTGATTCGCGGTGTCTACTACGTTCATTTACATTTCTCTTCTAGCATCATCACAAACTACAAACCTACATTCGTGACCTTTTGCCGATATGCGTACGCCAGCGCTATAACACCTGAGTTACTCCTCAGCAATGGGCTTCAAGCCGCCCAAGAGCGTCTCATTCGTTCACCGATGTGTCCTTTCATTCACATCTCGAAGCACCTCCTATTCAACAGCGCGCTAGAGAAGATATGCTGGCGATACGCCTTCTTGCAGTATATCATGGCCGCTATCTTTACGGAGGGACATGTGAGCCGTCTCAACGAGACAGCGATGTCAACCGTACCTGCAAATGTGCAGGATCTTTTGCTGGGACATATATGGCGTCAGGTTAAGAGGAGGACGTTGATCTGGCTTCGGAGTGAGTAAATGGCCCCTTTTCATTCCTGTCTCGTGCTCATGAACCCATCAGTCCGGCTGTTTAAGACAATTATGGATCAACTCCACGATGTTTTCGACGTTCTTGTCCGCCCAGGCATGTTCATGCATGTACGCCATCTAAATATATTCGATGCCGTGATACTCGTCTCGCTGACGATCTTACCTCATTCAAGCAGAATCAGGCGGAAATCGCGCTGCTCGACGAAAAGATCATTCTGCTCGTCAAGAGTCTGCAAACCTATGGCGCGACGCAACGCGACAGTCTTCTGGTCACCCTAGATATGGACCCTGAAGACGAGCCCATGATCGAGGACTATGAGCTGCACGTGGCAGGCTTTTATCGGTTTCTGGACCTTCTACGCTTCGAATCGGAAGATGGGCGGCGCGAACGCATGAGAAACTTGGGATTGCGATGCCTGGTTAGTTTCTTATCTGCAAAGGAATTGGAAAGGTACATGGGCTGGAGTGCGAATGATATAATTCCGTTGTGACTCTCTTCATCGTCGGGTTCTTCAAGCAGTGTGACCACACGCTCAGTATTTATAATCGCCGTAGGTCAGGTCCTGCACCGTAGGCGCTATGATGCAATACAATTGATACGATGGCTACAGATCTCCATGACCGAAGTCACCCTTATCACGCTCATCCGTTACCCTCGCGGCGTTCAAGCAGGCATGATGGAATTTGATATTGACGCGTAGCCGCCGTGGCGAGGTCAGTAACGGGAATCAATCAAGGAATCCCATTTCAGACTGGTTCCCGCTTGTCAGACCCACTCATCATATCACCATGAGTCGCTATGTGGACCTGCCTTGGAACCCTTGATAAAGGTGGCCCCGCTCCCTCTGCCATCGCACCGACGAATGAGCTTTCGCAAAGGTATGTGAGATGTTCGCAGCTTGTCCCTCGAAGCGTCGCGAAATTGACCTTGAATCTGTTTAGAGATATCTATGTTGGCCGACGAGAATCCCCTCGGGAGTGACAAGGAAAAGAATTCTGTCGTACATCAGGACAAGGCGTCTCGCCCCGCTAAAAGACAGTGTGTTGAAAAAAAGACTACAGGGTGCAGTTTGGTTTGATGATGGGAACGTCGTCCTTGACGCGCCCCCTCTTCATTTTCGGGTCCACAGATCTGTTTTGTCGAAAGCCTCGCCTACACTGGAGATCTTGCTCGAGTCTATCGGAGACGAGGCAAGGCAGGTAGGAGGATGTCCGGCCTTCAAGCTTCGTGGACACGAACTTGAATGTGAACATTTATTGAGGGCCACATACGAACCGCGGTGAGCTAAAGCTTCTTCAGTGGGTTCCTATAGGATGCTTATCCGTCAATCGCCTAATCTAGCTATGAATCCGAGCCCACCCTTCCGGAATTCATTGCCATGGAGGCATGGTTGAATCTGGGGGAGGAATATTCCATGCCGAAGTTGAAGCAACGTGCTATCGACTGCATGACTTCTGCATATCCCCCCGATCTGGACGCCTACGATGACTTTGAGGCGAGGTGCTGCATTGCGGACTCGGACAATGATCTCAACACGGACGCGCTACTGGTGGCATATCTAGCCATGTCCCATGGAGTGGAGATCGTCCTTCCTATCGCTCTTTATGCCTGCTGTCGGCTGAGGATCCAAGATGTGCTCGACGCATTAAAGGAGACCGAAGCTCTCCTGCTCACTTTGGAGAACGAGAATAATTATGTGTACGACACGGATTACGTGCTCGGTTCGAAGATCCGAGCAAGATGCCACACAGGTCGTTCCCGCCTCTCCACAGCAATATACGACTTATTTGCCAGTGTTCTACGCGAGACGAGTAGCCCTGGGTGCAAGCAGAAGGTTAAATGCAACGCGGCGCTCAACAATCTTCATCTTCACGCTTTGAAGACCGATGCTCTTCTAAATGACTCTGCAACCATCCCCGACTCCGATTGGCTCAAAAAACTGGATACAAAAAAGACAGTATGCCGAGGCTGCCACACGCATTTGGAGCAGATCATCGAACAGGAACGGCTTGATATCTGGAGTAAGCTGCCGGAGATTTTTAGCGTGAGCCAGGAAACTATGGGTAGGGAGCTTCCCGAGTAACTTCTGATGACTCGAGGTATGCTAAACCGTCTCTTATACCGCACTTGATGACATTTGACTATTTCAGTCCGAAGCATTGTACGCTGCAGGCATTCCGTGTTTGGTCGGCCTGGTGCCCTGCCACTTCTTACGCTGTTTCTGGTTTTAGTCCGCTAAAGGTCGAAATGTTATTTTAAGTTTAGAGTGCGATGTGACACCTTTCATCGGTGCGATATGGTCTTAATCTTGTTCATTATTCCATTACTCTTCGCATCATGTCATCCAGAAACCTCCAAGCTTGGACTCGCAACGAGGATTTCATGCTTGCATAATCAAGCGTGCGCTCTCGCTATCTATCAGATCGAAGATGTTGCAGTAAATACTTACCTGGGAGGACTCGCGCCATTGTCATGAGTCTCGGAGCGGTGCGACTCATGTTTTCCTGCCGAACTTGACGATCAGACATCAAGCATGACTATATGCTTCTCGATAAGCGTCCAGCACTCAGCGTGAGTACTTAAATGTCGTTCTGACTGTTGCTGTTGTCATTGAGTAGTCTCAGTGCTGATTCCTAGTCATACATAGATGCCCTCCGTACCGCAGGTGCACCAGACGAGTTCGTCCGAAGGTATGTCCCGCGCATAGACAGTGTCTATCGGTTGGATATCTGACAAGAAAGCAGCCGCCCAAAGGGCTTCCCATCCTAGATGGGCTCTTCCAGGATGTCCAATTTCATCTAGGTCTAGAGCTGCTGGGGCTTACTCTGGGGCTTCCGGATGACAATCCTTGACCACAATACAGTAGTCTCGGAAGAGGCTGGCTGCTTTCGAAGCTTGCATGTGCTCAAAGATTACTATACGCAAAGAAGACAGCGCGACAGGAGGGTCGCGTTTGATGCTCAGTGAAATGTAACGGAAATCAAGTTCGTATCGTCGCTTTTGCTTGCTGGGTGATGTTTGACAGTTTTCGGAAACAATACATAGATTTTGCAATGAAGAACATGGGTGTTGGATGCGTTTGGACGAATGACAGGTGGTGTGTCGGCCGACAAATACAGAGGCATGCAAAAAGAATGCCCGCCCCCCTACTGTAGTCTGTCTCGTATTTCTCGATGTCCTGCTTATAAATCATAATTCAAATGATTCTGTGATTATGTTCTACATCTCCTCTATCATACTTAATAAAAGTTGGAAACAAACCACAGAAAAATGCATGCTACAGAAGTGTGCAAAGTTGGTCAATTTGGATGACAAATTGTGATTTTTGTTCTTCAATGAGGAGATAATGACTTGCTCTGAAAATATTTGAGAACACTCTTGGAGATTCTAAGAGCACATGATAATTGTTTGAAGTTAATTTACTAAGCTCAATTTTCAGCAATTCCTTCTGCAAAGTGGTCATTTTTGCTATTTTGTGTAAGGACTGACATAGATTGGTGTGCCACAATGCAATGCCTATGCCAAAAGGGTGTAATCTCAGGCTTGGCTTGACATCTGGCACATGGTATGTATACACTTCTAAGTCATGAAGGACCAGTTCATGACATTTTGTGTGAAAAATAGTGTTGTTTAAAAAGAAGTGGCCACTTTGTAGAAGGAATTCCAGACAGTTGAGCTGAAAATTGAGCTTAGTAAATTAACTTCAAACAATTATCATGTGCTCTTAGGATCTCCAAGAGTGTTCTCAAATATTTTCAGAGCAAGTTGTTATCTCTTCATTGAAGAACAAAAATCACAATTTGTCATCCAAATTGACCAACTTTGCACACTTCTGTAGCATGCATTTTTCTGTGGTTTGTTTCCAACTCTTATTAAGTATGATAGAGGAGGTGTAGAACATAATCTCAGAATCATTTGAATTATGATTTATAAGCAGGACATCGAGAAATACGAGACAGACTACAGTAGGGGGGCGGGCATTCTTTTTGCACGCCTCTGTACATTCGTCCATCATACGTCTTCCCAGCGCTATCTTCGGGGGTGAGTAACCCAGCTGAGGACTGTGGGAGTGAAAGCTGGACTTGCCGACTTCGCTATGTCCATTGTTCGGCCTCCGAAATATTGTTGTTCGACGAGCCGACATCGACCAGCCTTTGCTCGCTGCACTCACCGCATTCGCTTTCTTGAAGTATAGATCGCAGCGATGGCTGCTGTTGATCCAGACAAGGCCATCGCTTGTCTCAACGCCCAGCAGCTCTAGTCATCAGCGCACCCTCTTCCGATGTGCCAGCGGGCCATGAGTCTCGTTACGACAACTTGCTTCCGCCATTGCTACTACCTCTTTCCTATAAAAGTCTTCCTCATGTGAGTCTTCCGCGATACCGATGTGTCCTGTACGCACTGACTGCCTGCCACGACTAGTCCCTCGAAGAACTCGCAACTGTCTTTTGAGACCTGCCCGACATACCGATACCCCGCGCTCGCCCATTCCCGCCAATGTTCGTATTTGGCTATCCTCTCACTGTCGCCCAAGTAGACACGCTATCTCTAGGTTACGATCCTCGCTGCCTGGTTCCCACTATCGGGTCTCGCGGCGACGTTTCGACCCGTGCATTTTGAGAGTTCTCTCAAGACCCAGCTTCGCAGCGCCACTGCGGTCCCCCTCACGCTCTCATTATGGCCAGCTGCCACCATTCATGTGGGTCTCACTCATTGCATTATAACCCGTGACTGATCGTCTGTCATACTTAGTCTTTCGGAAACCTAGCAGCTGTCCCTCTCATGAAAGGCCTGCTCGCCATAGTCATACCCGGACGTTACACCGGGCCTGTTGGCGCTGAGCTACCCGCTTATTATCGATCAGATTGACGCGCTGTCTCTCGGCTATGGCCCCGCCCTCCCGGTTCCCGCGATTGGGCCACACGGTTACATCTCGACTCGCGCCGTGTCGAGAGCTTGGCTGGCTTTGGCCGAAGAAAGTGGTCATTCCTATCTCGAGGTTATGATGGACGTCAATCATCCGGACGGGTATCTCGCGACTGCCGGCGATAGGTATTCACCTTGGACAGCTGCAGCGGGAGATGAAGATGCCTCATATTGGTGCGTCTTTCTTGGCATCCGTGGGCGTCAATTTCTCATAGAGTCTTGAGCAGGCGAACTTAGAAACGCGCTGGGTATTGAGGATAGTGAGACCGATGATATCTTAGCATCTCCCATCCAGGATGGCACGGTGAAGTGCGCTCCCTTGTTCCTTCATGGATCACAGTTACACATGACAATCGAAGATGTATTACCAGCGAGGTTCTCATAGCCGAACACGCACATGCGCATTTTGTCAATAACGCCAGTCTGAGATCGACACCGCTACAGCGACGCCTAACAGGTACAGCGATGCAGCGACACGAACGTCAACAAGAGTGTCGTGTTTCTTCCTCGCGGAGCGCCGTAAGGCGTGATTTCAAAGTCTCTGGGACGTCCATGTGCTATTGACTCAGTGATTGTCCTTCAAAGCGGGAGCTTCGCTGTCGATGTAGGATCGAGAAGGGGGTGTTTCGCGGAAGCAGCTCTGTCGTGATAACTGTGCCAGCGCGGCATATGGTGGGCGATTTCATGGATGATTCACAATATATTATGTGATAGGACATTGGACAAAGCACCCGGTTCGAAGGCGATCGTCAAAACAGTCCTGCGGATACATGCACAAGCGGTCCCAGGGTAAATACATGTATGTATCAAATATATCCGCAGCTATGTCAAAGAAAGGACAGAATTGGCGGCAGATTCATGGGAGAACATAAATCGATAGCTCGGCTTCGGATAGAGTCGCTACCTGTAATTTAGGAGTTTTTGCAGCGTGAATGATCCTGTTGATCCAGAATTTATAGTCCTCTGAATATTCTGAGGCATCGTCTTCGAGAATCTTCATTACGCGTGATGTCTCTAGCGATGGGCCAGCCGACTCTAGATTCCCTTTACGAAGGCGAACAGATGATAAATCCTCCCTCATCTGGCTCCTATCCCATAAATCAAATTGGACCCACAGACCAGCGGCGCACATGGAAAAGACGCGTTGGACACCGTAGGTCTCCATGCACAAAGCTGCCTGCCAAGATCTTTGGAACAAAGCTGCTGTAATAGCTGATGTGCCCTTCCTTTCGGAATGTGTGACACCTAGAGCCTTGAGTTCGGTGATAAGCAGTGGAAAGCATGCACCGGCGAGCTTGGACTTGACATCGTACAGGTCACGCACGATCGTAAAGTAGTCGGGACTGCGTGATTGGACCTCCACATCCAGGCCATTAATGTCTCCAACCACACGAGTGATAATGTTGCGTTCAATGGAACCCCAGTCTATAGATTGGGAGGCTTCTTTGTAGCGAGAATAGTTGGGATCAGCTGAAGAGGTGAAAGAAGGCGATGAAGTCTGTTCATCCTTTCTGCCTCGCGGCGGCTGGACGTCGGATTGGTGACCGGATGTCAATGAAGAAGTCTGGCCTTGCGACTTGGTCACTTCATGGCTCGTCCGAACCGGAAACTCGGAATCAGTCTTAGCGGCGGCGGAGGGGAAAGACGAGAGGGTCGGGGAAGAAAGATTCGAAGAGGTCAATCGAGGTTGGAAATTTCCTCCAAGGGACGAGTCACCGTCGAGGGAGAGATCTGCTAAGAAGTTGTCGAGATTCGTGACAAGGCTATCGTCGTTATGCCCGCCACTGAAGGTCTGGGACAGCAAAGCTTCGATTTCCAGCCGAGAGCTTTCTATAGCTTGCTGCACAATCATGGAATATTGCTCGCTAAGGCCTATTTTTTGTTTAATACATCTACGAGTTCTTCGCGTAAAAAAATAAGGACGAACCATTTTTGTAGGTTTCATGCTCGAACCTTGGTTGCGGGATGGTTGAGAGAAATTTCTCGCCACCGAGGATTGACAGTTGGAGGTACTCGAAATGCCGGGCATAGAACTCGTGCCACAGCGACTCCCACCCATTGCCCAAAGCGTCCTGGTTCTTCTTAATGAAGGCAAGGGCCATGCGCTGTTGCCGTATATGCAGCTCTCTGGTGCGTTTGGCCGTGGATGCTGGCAGGATCCTGTCATCTGGAAATTCACTGAAGGTAGATTGTGAGCATAACGTTCTACCACAGGACACAAACTTCAAACGCACAAGATAGATTGAATGGCTGACATTGCTGGGGGGGAAATAAGAAACAATCTACCGTTTCCGAGGTTGCAATGCCTTGTCTTTATACGGTACAGGTACTGCCTGCGCTTGCCTGTGCTTGTTCGATCATCTGACGAGATATATCTCCGCTGTCCTGGCATCTTTGCTTTGTGCATTGTTCTATATCAGTCAGATTCGGTATCATGCATCACGCGCGGATGGCATATGGACATGACAATTACCGGCAGATTCTTTGTTACATTGTTCTGGAGCGCTTTATCGATACGACAAAGGAGAGACCCAGGAAAGAACAATGGCGTTGTTCGAAGGAAGGACGTCGAGAAGAATACGGAGATGCAACGGACTGATGCCTGTTTCAAAAATGAAGGGGGTGATATGATGATCAATTTATCCGTAAAACAAAGCATAGCCTGTAGAGAACAATAGGATGAGAACAATAGAGTGACAACGCCAATGGACATGCGTGCGGAGGGTGGATGGTTCGAGTTGCATTTTGAACGGGCCGGACCGGGCCGACTCACTGTATATGTAAAGTCGAACAGGTTGGATTCACGCCACGACGTGCAAGTCCTACTACTACTACGCCGTGCCCTCATCATGGCTCAAGTCGACCCAGACAAGACGATTAGCCCTGTCAGTCGTGATTCTTCTTTGGGTTCAATCAATTCCGAGGAGTCGCTTCCGTCCCACTACGCCAACCTGCCACCGTTACTACGACCTCCGCCCCCTAAAGCTCGCGAGTATGTGCGTATGATATGGTATATGCAACGCGAGGTGTATACCTGTTATTGATCACCTCTGTCATTCAGACCCTGGAAGAACTATCATCTATCCCTCCCATGCAAGCCCTGCCCGCCGCACTCATACCCAGACGCTATCCCGGCCCTCTCCCACCGAAGTTCGCTGTAGGTTACCCAGTCACCGCCACACAAATGGCTGCGTGGTCCGATGCGTACGATCCTGTGCATCCGCAGCGCAGGATCGCATCGGGACCTTGCATGTCGCCAAATACCATTTCGAGAGCCTGCATTGCTCTGGTCAGAGTGTGCGGATGTCCCGTGGAGGTGGTGATGGTCGTCAATCATCCTGGCGAACATATCGTGAGCTTCGGGAATAATTACCGCCTTGAGCAGACGAGTCGGCTGGTGAAGAAGACACACATACGTGCGTAGTTCTCTGCTCGTGGGCGTCCATGTCTCATTATTTTGAAAAATAGGCAAGCTGCAGGAAGCGCTGTGTGTTAGAAGCGATGAAAAGCCACAATGGTATCTAGCGATGGCCGAATGCGAATGGCGGTGATGGTGTTCCTTCCCAATGTGTTAGACATGTACACTAGCCTTACCTTTCTGTGAATGGATTTCTTCTACTTCTACTCATCTCGACTGTCTAGGAGGTGTGCCTGCTTATAGCACAGTATCTCTGCATCCAAAGGACAGAATTGAAAGTGCCTTCTGGGCATATTGAACGCCATCAGAGTGCCGGCGCGTCGGCGCCGACGCTTTCCAGCGCCCTGTGTCCTTTAGCGGATCGATGAAATCTTTGTCCATGTCATGAACATTGCACCGTCATCGCGTTTTCCTTCTATATACCACTAATGATGTAGTATGAGTCTCCAACTAATCTCACACAGATAAACTGCAGCCACTCTATTTTGAGTCACCATTCTTGACCGGAAGCCGACACTGAATTGCTCATTGTTCCTCGCTTACGGTGGCCAGGTACGTTGATGGTTATTGTTCGGTTAATACTTGAAATAAAGCGCCACGAGCCTTGCTCGCTGTGCTGACCTCCTCTACTCTGCCCTCATCATGGCTGATATTGACCAAGACAAGACCATCATTGCTCTTAGTCCTCAGGCTCAATCATCGTTGGGTTCAGTTGATTCGGAAGACTCGATTTCCCCCTACTATTCCATCCTGCCACCATTGCTACGACCTCTTCCCTCTAAAGCTTCTCCTCATGTGGGTATATAAGGCATTGTGTACATCCGTTACTGATCAATTGTCATTCTCAGTCCCGTGAAGCACTGTCGACCATCCCTCCCATGACAGAGCTGTCCGGCCTACTGATGCCCGTATTACCTCGCCCATTGCCGCCGGTGTTCGCAATAGGCTACCCAATCAGCTTGGAACAAATCGACTCGCTGTCTCGTGGCTTTGATCCTGAACACCCGGTAGACGTGAAGGCATGGAGCGGTAGCGTCTCGATGATTGCCATGTCTCGAGCTCGGTCCGCTTTGATCAATGCTTGCGGCTGCAAGGTTTTGGACCTGACGTTCATCATCAACCATCCTACTGGGTTCCTCGCCAGCCTCGGCGACAGTTATCATACCAGACGGCTGGAGCGGGAGGTGCAAATGATACACATTCGTGCGTATTATTTTCCGCTGCTGTGCCACACTGTCTCATGCACGCGATCCGGACAGGCAAACTGCGGGAAATACTAGGGATCGAGGGCGATGAGGGGCCGAAGTGGTATATTACTCGGTCCCATCCCAGATGGCGAGGGTGATGAGGTATCTTCACAATTTTTACACTGTACACTACTAGAACAATGACTCTCAGATGTACCCGTCATATGTAATATGATGACTCGCAAATTTCGCGACAGGCTTCGACATGCCATCCAGCATCGAGCTGAGGAGCAAAAGTATCGTGTGAGGCAACATTAAGGAGTGCGTCCTACCGTGCATATTGTTCGGAATCGTTCAGATACAACGCGCCAACTGTCCGCTCAAGAGTGTACTATCGATCTCCCCAATTACTAGTTGCTTTTTGAATAGGTAAACACGGTCAATACAGCGTGAAATATGACTAGACTGCGGGCGCATACATAGCTTGAGCCGCGTTGGCCGTCAAGGAAACCCAACGCACAATCTTCAACAGCACTGCAGCACTTGTCACAACGAGGTCGCCCGCTGCGTGTGTGAGCCGCGCGGGGCCAGAAAATCGTGGCGCGCTTGACAGAAAGCGTGCGCACGATGAGCGTGAAGATCGCAGTGCACATCGTGTACGTACGTTGCGGACGCGAACGCGTGCGTGTACCCCAGAAGGCTTGCAAGCGCGTGAGGAGTGGCGTGCTCCCCGTAAGTGCATCAGCTATCGATGCTCAGTGAACAGGAGGAACCATCTAACGCGACGAGCTCGCCAAGGCGTACCCAGGCATGTTGATCCAGCTGCATGCGCTTGATCCCCTGCGTGCTTCCCGGCAGTCTGACAAGGCCCGAATGTACACCGAGGGCAGCACGCGGCCGCGCGGCCTCGTCCGTGCGACCCTTAA
>SFCI01000421.1:0-21879 GCA_004681135.1 Hericium alpestre | reverse complement strand
GGGGCAATGGACCAGCATCTCGAGGTCGCGGGGCCGGCAGAGGCGCTGCTCGTGGTGGGTCGACTGCGGCCGCACCTAGAACAAGAAACACGGCCAACCAGGACAACCAAAATGGCGGAGGTTCTAATTTTCCACCACCACCGCCACCGACGCCTCCAAGTGCTAGACGTAAGTCGTCACATATTTTCCTTGAGATCTTGCATGAACATATGTCGATTTTCTTGACAGAGACAGCCAATGCACCTCCACAGCGAGCACCGAACTCACGATCGTCAACCTCAAGACAGCCTAACTCTCGCCCACCTGATCCGCCAGCGAGGCCTGTCGCTGGCCCCAGTAAAGCATCTAGTACCTCCGCAGTCGTCGAAGTGCGCTGCGACTGTGGTGAGATCGCATTGGAGCTTACCGTCGCCAAGGAATCCGTAAATAAAGGCCGACCGTTCCGTACCTGTGGCAAGGACAAACAATGCAAATTCTTCCAGTGGGCGGACGAGGTGCCGAACGATACTACTCAGGGTTCATATGGCACGCCGGTTCCCTCTGCTGTGCCAGCGAAACGGACATACTCAGATCGCATGGTAAATTGTTTTGTCACACTATGATAGTTTCTCGCTCAGCTATGCGGTAGGCACCAGATCCCGGGATGGGCGAGCCGAAGCGCTGTCGATGCGATATGACTGCAGTCCTCAAAACAGTCGCGAAAGAAGGTCCGAACCAGGGCAAGAAGTTCTGGGCTTGTCCCAATTCGGAGAAAGCGAGATGTGGATTCTTCGAATGGGATGATGGCATCGACGATCAGGCGGCTTCCGTTCCGAACGTTTCCAATGTTAGGACCCAGAGCTTTGGTCAGAATCAAGGTCAAGGATCTGGAGAATGCTTTAAGGTGATACTCCCTTGTGAATTGCGAATCGTCATAAACCTTTGCTGATCGTTATTGCAGTGTGGGCAGGAGGGACACTGGGCTAGTGGTAAGAACATCCCAAGTGTCTGGATCGAATCCTCAAAGCTGACTGCCGTTCTTTTTCGTCCAGCTTGTTCTGGTGGTGCAGGTGCCACTGCGAAACGACGGAAGAGCTCTGATAAGCCGAAGAGCAACGCTGGTGGTTCTTGTTTCAAATGTGGAGAGGAAGGTCATTACAGCAATTGTAAGTGATATCAGTTCAGTCTCGGGGAAAGAATTGTATTTTCATCATGTTGCTAGCATGTACCAAGTCGGGGAAGCCAGTCTCACGCACAGGCTCCTTCTCCAAAGGAAGCAAGGGCCAAAGGGGACGTGGACGAGGACGAGGACGGAGTGCCAGCGGGACGAAGTCTCGAGGGAAGCCGTCGAGCTCATTCAGTGCGTTCGGTGCTGCAGACGAGTTCTAGGTCTGTTGTAGGCTGTCTGCGTGATTCTGCTCACGCCGACAATGCAATCTCGACGACGCAATCTCAGCAATTGAATCCCGGCACTCAGGCACGTTATGTTATTAGAGAAGACGATAATGTTGAAGATGGTAGACGTCTGACATGCAGTAATGTATCCTTCTACTCACCATGATGACTGAGATACCAGTGCAGAATTATTGTCTTGGGGGCAAGTGCAGCAACGCAGGTCATTTTCTTGCAAAAGCTATGCTCATCATTGGCTCAGGTCAAAWTTTAAAATGCTTACCCCGCTTGTACCCCGCATCGACGGGGTGCAGTCTCCATTTCAAATTTACCCCACCGGATCGATGACCCCATCACACATCACACAGTTGTTACATACACATCGGCTCCGCTCCGCTGGAGAGCAGCTGAACGGAACGCCCAAATGAACCCATGATACTTCAACCGCGTCTTCCTCCAAATTTAACACCGGTGTCTATACTGTATTCCTACTTCAGACGCGGTGCGTTACAGTCGGGAAGCCTTCCTCGGGCATCGACACCTCTGCCCAACCCCAGTATGGGCATCGACGACCTAGTACTGGCCAAGAATTGGAGCGCATCGGACTTGCATCGGAATTGTTCTCCGAAATGAATTACAGCACCTTCCCGTCTGCCGTCGACTCATGCAGTTCCTGCCTCGATTTGACAATGATTCTGCAGATGGGCGCCTCCAGTAGCACCCCTGCCGTATTCAAAAGGACGCCCCGCCGTCATCCGGTCCGTATTCGTGTCGTCCTTCTCTGATCCTTCTCTGACCACCTTCCTTTTCCCCGTACCCTTGCCCGAGAAAGATGGGTGCGAGTTCCCTTGAGAAAGCCGGCACGGCTTCCATTCGCGACACCGCGTCTCATGATTCAAACGAGCGCGCACTGGTGGAGGTTGACAGTGCCGAGGAGAGTCGTATCTTGAAGAAGTTGGACTGGTATCTTCTGCCATTCGTGTCGCTGCTCTATCTGCTGTCATTCCTGTACGTCCTGGACTATTGTTTTGCTATTCCAATCTGATAGTTTTACTCTGCAGGGACCGGTCCAATGTTGGTTCGTTGAGATATCCAGTCGTATGTGAATATTATGGTGAACGTGTCGACATCCAGGAAATGCCAGGATAGCTGGTATGGCTGCAGATCTCAATTTGTTTGGCCTTCGTTATAACATCGCCGCCGCTATCTTCTTTGTACGTTTGAACGTTGTGTCGATTGTTAACCGAATTCTGACCCATCGTAGATTCCTTACTCTCTCATAGAGGTACCATCGTGAGTTATCTCTGAACCCTACACGGCTTCGTGATTATTGATCTATCTTTGTTGAAGTAATGTGATCTTGAAGCTCATGCGGCCTTCACGTTGGAGTACGTTGAAGTCGTGAAGATATCCCTGGGAAGGATGACGAGCTAATTTCTCATTTCAGTTCCATCTATCATGGTCGGATGGGGCATCGTCATGACCCTCATGTGTCTAGTTAATAGTTACCAAGGGCTTTTAGTGTAAGTGTTCTGTTTATAATAATACTTGGGTCATCGCTCACACAGATACATCCAGGGCTCGTTTCTTCCTTGGCCTTACCGAGGGAGGGCTGTTTCCCGGGATTACATACTACATTTCGCTGTGGTATCCCCGTCAGAAGCAAGCAAAGCGCGTTGCCATTTTTTTCTCCGCCGCAACGATCGCGGGTGCGTTCGGAGGAATTCTTGCGTGAGTAGCGTTGTTCTACTCTCGGATCGTGGTCTGACAGGTTTGTGGATACAGATACGGCATTGAGCACATGGAAGGGTATGTGTTTTCGTCACTTAGTTCTTCCTTTGTTATTTACTCAACCATCACGAAGGATCGGCGGTTTGCATGGATGGCAGTGGATCGTAAGTCTGACTGTCATAGAGAGACGGCAACCGTTGACTGGTCAGTGCCTTAGTTTTGCCTGGAAGGTATAGCAACTGTCATTGTCGCTGGTCTTTCTTACATCTTCATGTATGATGTGAGAACGTTCCACAGTGGTCATCTATGTTTGTCGCACTGACGATACATTGGTTCCAGTACCCCGAGACCGCCACCTTCCTGATGGCCGAGGAAAGGGACTATGTAATTCAACTTCTCAAAGACGATTCAAACAATCTAGCCACGCACTTTGACATGAAATTCCTCTGGCAAGCTATTCTAGATTATAAGACTTACCTGCAGATAACCGTTTACATGGGGTCAGTTCTAATATATGCATACCGTGATGGGACTTCAGCTCATTATTAACAGAGTACTGGTACCGGTCTACGCCGTCGCGCTCTTCACGCCGAGTATTATCAACGAACTGGGGTACTCCGCTGCAAACGCCCAGCTCTTGTCGATCCCACCTTTCGTCTGCGGATGTCTTTTCACGATTGTTGTCGGCATTTATTCCGACAAGATGAACCTCCGTGGCCCCTTCATCGCTGGCGGCGCTTTTGTCTCGCTCATTGGCTACATTGTGCTGTATACGCAGGAGGCCCCGGGAGCAGGGTATGCTGGCGCGGTCATCGCGTGCATGGGCGTGTACCCCACAATTGCAGTCAATCTGGCCTGGGCTGGCGGGAATGCGGGTGGTGCTCTCAAGCGGGGTGTGGTCATTGCAATGGTCATCGGAATCGGAAACCTTGGCGGGTGAGTAGATGGCGGTTCGGTCTTGGCTATAAATGCGGCATGCTTACTCCTGGCATAGAATATGCTCTTCTTTCATCTATTATGACCCGCCGTTGTATCACCACGGGCATGGGACCATGATGGGCTGGTTGAGCTTGACGTGAGTTGTTCTTCACATGGCTTAGCGACCATATTCTCACAGCATGCTTGCAATACAGGATTGTCTCCTCTGTTGTCTTGATGTGGAGATATGCTGTCATCAACAGGGAAAAGGACGAGTTGTGCGCGAGGGAGGGGATCGATATGAGTAGGATGGATGAATTCAGAGATATGGGTGATGCAAGCCCGCTCTTCCGGTAAATGCCCGTTCATATTCACAACGCCACGACATCTCTGATTTGGGAATTTACAGCTACGTCATATAATGAAGCCCATTTACGACTAGGGTACGCTGTAAGATGAGATTGATATAGATCATGCAAAATTAGCAGGTCCAGATGGCTAGAAGTAGTGTACGATACCAATGACCGTGCTAATACCTTACGAAGGAAGACAGGCCGTGCGAAGATTAATGCCTCCCGCCGTGAGGCTGATTTCCTTGTGTGTTCCATAGCACATTGTGAGGCTTTGAGCCTACGACGGCAAAGTTAAAGAATAAAAGACGCACAAGAGTGGCCGACGGTCGCTGTGATAAGATAAGATGTGGCGCTGAGTGGGAAAAGTTGAACGCGTCGTGTTGCGCGTCGGTCATCGTTCAGCGCTCCCCGACTCACGGACGGCCGCGCTCAGGTCCACACGTCCGATACCCCCCTTTTCTTCCCTGCCGAGTTCAGTGTAGAGCAGCCATGCATTTGTACAACCTCACTCTGCAATCCCCGACCGCCATTCCGCAGGCCATTGTCGGTAACTTCTCTGGCGCGCGGCAGCAGGAAATCATCGTCTCCCATGGCACTCGTCTCGAGCTTTTACGACCGGATGTGCAGACAGGGAAGCTTTCAACTGTCATAGCGAGCGATGTCTTTGGTTCCATCCGTTCGCTCGCTGCTTTTCGGCTGACTGGTGGCAATAAGGGTGAGCACATGTACGTATCTGCATTCGTTTTCCTGGTTCACACCCTCTCCTCTCAGACTACGCAATAGTAGGATCCGACTCAGGACGCATAGTCATCCTGGACTATGACCCGAAAACAAGCAGCTTCGTCAAGGTGCACCAAGAGACCTTCGGAAAGTCGGGTGCGCGACGTATTGTCCCTGGCCAATATCTCGCGGTAGATCCTAAAGGTCGCAGTGTCATGATTGCTGCTATGGAGAAGGCGAAGCTCGTCTACATTCTCAATCGCGACGCTGCTGCCAACTTGACCATCTCGTCGCCCCTCGAAGCGCATCGAAATGCCGCAATTATTCACCACATCATTGGCGTCGACGTTGGCTTCGAAAATCCCATGTTCGCAGCTCTGGAGGTGGATTACACGGAGTCGGACCAGGACCCTACGGGAGAGGCATTTAACAATGCAGAAAAGGTGTGCAACCTCTACTGAGCTTCATGGAATCGTCAGTTCATGTGTCATGCAGGTCTTGACGTACTACGAGCTTGATCTTGGCCTGAATCACGTCGTGCGAAAATGGAGCGAACCGACCGACCCAAGAGCGAATTTACTTGTGCAAGTCCCTGGAGGTCAGTTAGCCTCCTCTGACAGATATGACGGCCCGTCTGGTGTCCTCGTGTGCTGTGAAGACTACATCATCTACCGCCATATGGACAGCCGTCAGCATCGTGTACCAATACCGCGAAGAAAGAATCCATTGGAAGATAAAGACCGCGGCATCATCATAACGTCTGCCGTTATGCACAAAATGAAGGTGAGCAAAAAGGAGTCTATCCCGCGTTGCTTTACTCAACATCGCATCCATTAGGGTGCCTTCTTCTTCCTCCTGCAGAGTGAGGAGGGTGATCTCTTCAAGGTCACAATTGATCATGAAGATGAAGAAGTGAAAGCGGTTAAAATAAAGTACTTTGATACTGTGCCTGTTGCTTCTAGCTTGTGCATTCTGAAATCTGGTTTCTTATTTGTTGCGGCCGAATTTGGAAACCAGTGAGTGACAATCATTGGCTGATATGTTCTCTAACTGACTACGCACCTTCCTCCTCCAGCCAGTTGTACCAATTCCAGAAACTGGGTGACGATGACAATGAGCCGGAGTTCAGCTCAACAGATTACCCTTCGTTTGGTATGGCTGAGCCAAACATGGCCTTGCCGCGCGCTTACTTCCGTCCGCGCACACTTGACAATCTTGCGCTCGCCGACGAGCTCGAATCACTCAATCCAATATTGGACGCGAAAGTGTTGAATGTATTGCCAAATTCAGATACGCCGCAAATCTTTACGGCTTGTGGACGGGGCGCACGGAGTACTTTCCGTACCTTGCGCCATGGATTAGACGTTGAGGAGACTGTCAGCTCGGACCTGCCTGGTATTCCCAATGCCGTGTGGACGACAAAGGTCAAAGAAGACGGTAAGGATCACTTAGTTTGTCGATGGCTCATCGATTCTGACGCATTTTCATTTCAGATGCTTTTGACTCTTACATCATTCTGTCCTTCGTCAATGGTACTCTTGTGCTCTCCATCGGTGAGACCATCGAAGAGGTACAAGACACTGGCTTCCTATCGTCGGCACCGACTTTGGCTGTACAGCAAATTGGTGCAGACGCCCTTTTGCAAGTCCATCCACATGGAATTCGACATGTGCTGGCCGATCGCCGAGTGAATGAGTGGCGCGTGCCTCAAGGGAAAACCATTGTCGCCGCGACGACTAACAAGCGCCAAGTCGTTGTTGCCCTTAGCTCTGCGGAACTTGTCTACTTCGAGCTGGACCTCGATGGCCAACTGAACGAGTATCAAGACCGGAAGGCTATGGGCAGTACCGTGCTTGCCCTCAGTGTTGCAGAAGTACCCGAGGGCAGACAGCGCACGCCCTACTTGGTGAGGTCCATTCTGTATTATCTCAATGATCTTTAATTCACATTTGTTTCATAGGCTGTTGGATGTGAAGACCAAACGGTCCGCATCATTTCGCTGGACCCAGAAAGCACGCTGGAGACGATCAGTTTGCAAGCTCTCACTGCGCCACCGTCTGCCATCTGCATAGCCGACATGCTGGATGCCAGTATCAACAGGAGTCAGCCGACCATGTTCGTCAACATTGGCTTGCAAAATGGTGTTCTGCTCCGCACGGTTCTCGACCCTGTGAACGGACAGCTGACCGATACGCGGACAAGGTACGCACTCTTTCTCTCGTGTCAGAGCATTGAATTGATAGATTCCTTGCGTTAGGTTCTTGGGAACTCGACCGATTCGTCTTGTCCGGGTTCAAATACAACATCAGCCTGCCATCCTGGCACTCTCATCACGGACATGGCTGAACTACACCCACCAAAACCTGATGCACTTCACGCCTCTCATTTTTGACAACCTGGACTATGCGTGGAGCTTCTCTGCTGAGTTATCCCCTGAGGGTTTGATCGGCATCACAGGCAGTGTTCTTCGGTGAGCTCGTCAATTTCGTCATCTCAGCCCTGTGCGAGATGATTTCAAGGGATCGGAGGATCCAATGGATCGTAGCCGAAACCTCCATAGCAATCAATTGTTCCTGCTGAACCATTGTTGTAACTTTCACGTCGGAAAACCCAATACTGACTAAATTTCACAACAGAATCTTCCAAATACCAAAGCTTGGAACTAAGCTCAAGCAGGACGCGATGCCGCTCACGTACACGCCGCGCAAGTTCATCTCACATCCAAGCAATGGGTATTTCTACATGATCGAGGCGGATCATCGGGTCATGAGCGAGTCTGCGGCTCAGAAGAGACTGCAGGAGTTGGTGAGTCGTAAACCGACATACGTTGCTATCTTCCATTCACCGTCTTGTCTGCTAGCGCACTCAGGGTAAAGAGATCGACGAGGAAGTCCTCAACTTGCCACCTGACCAGGTTGGTCGGCCAAAGGCTCCTGCTGGCACCTGGGCATCTTGCATCCGTATCATTGATCCTGTAGAGGTTTGTTCCCGCGCATACAATCGGGTGCTTTTCATCAAAGCTAATAACTTGTGTAGGGCAAGACTCTGAACATGCTGCACCTGGACAATAACGAAGCTCCCTTTTCGCTCGCTATTGTGCCCTGGGCAGCGCGGGGAAATGAGCTTCACTTGATCGTCGGTACTGCTCAAGATACTTTCTTGGCTCCTCGATCATGTACCAGTGGCTTCCTGCGAACTTATGCGTTCACTAATGATGGCGCAAGCCTGGAACTTCTTCACAAAGTCAGTATATATGCGGTCACCTATCACTTGATATGACATTGACGAGATCTTTGCAGACGGAGACGGATGACGTCCCACTTTCCCTCATGCCATTCCAGGGCAGGCTTGTTGCCGGTGTTGGCAAGTCGCTGCGGATCTACGACATAGGCAAAAAGAAGCTTCTCCGCAAAGTAGAGAACAAGGTACGCTACAAACTTTCTCCGTCGTTCCAGTATTCAAACTTTGTTGTATTCATAGACCTTTGCCTCTGCAATTGTCACTCTCAACACACAAGGATCTCGCATCCTCGTCGGAGACATGCAAGAGTCTGTCTCATACGCTGTCTACAAAGCCCCGGAAAACCGTCTGTTGGTCTTCGCTGACGACACCCAGCCGCGGTGGATAACATGTTCGACCATGGTCGACTACGTAACTGTCGCAGCAGGTGATCGCTTCGGCAACATCTTCGTCAATCGCCTTGACATCAAGGTGTCAGACCAAGTAGACGACGACCGACCGCCGGCATTCTGCGACGAGAAGGGATTACTGATGGGCGCTCCGCACAAGACGAAGATGCTCTGTCATTTCCATGTCGGCGACCTGGTCACCTCCATCCACAAAGTGTCACTTGTCGCGGGTGGTCGCGAAGTGCTGCTGTACACCGGCCTACACGGGACGATCGGCATCATGGTGCCGCTGGTATCCAAGGAGGACGTCGATTTCATCTCGACGCTCGAGCAGCATATCCGCACAGAGCAGATCAGTCTTGTCGGTCGTGATCACCTTGCGTGGAGGGGCTATTACACGCCCGTCAAGGCAGCTGTAGACGGCGACCTGTGCGAGATGTTTGCTCGCCTCCCGCCTTCAAAACAGAGCGCGATCGCAACCGAGCTGGACCGGACGGTGAACGAAGTCTTGAAGAAGCTGGAGCAGCTCCGGGTAACGGCGAGCGGCTTCTAGATAGTGTATCTTGCGAACGGTTGTCGATACTTGTTGTGTGCATAGTGTGCTTGTATTCTAGACTGCAGATGCTAATATCTTATTCTGGGCTTGCTTTGATCCGAGACAACAGACAGGGCGATGCCATTAAGGACAAAACCATGAACTACAAATTGGATGACCACGCAGTCTAGATGGACACGTTCGATAGCAGGTGTAGCTTGTAATCGCGGTATTAGATACAATGCGTTCGTATGGAAATTGGAAAATACAGAGCGGACAATGCGACTCTACGACTTCTTGGTTAGAGTTCCTTGATCGTGCGCACCCCCGGTGTAGTCCGTTGGAAGGAGGTCAGGTACGCGTCGGATGCCGCGCTCGCTGTTGAGAATCTCAGTAAGTATATCACTCTCTGCGACAAAGAGTCAGCTTACATCTCATCCACAGCGACCATTAGATCATAGTTGATCTCTTGGCTGACCACAGAGTCGAACTTGTACGCCGGGTGCGACCTGACGAACTCTCGAATCCAGGTCGCAGGCGTTTTCAACGTTCCTAACAATTTATTGAGGTGGTGCGACGTGAACGAAGATAATTTGTCCTACCGTTGGCACGCCGCTTGACCAGATCCAGGTAAGCCTCGATTTTTCGAATTTCATCTTCCTCCATGTCCAATGTCGTCAGATACTCCCTGACAAGGCCCAACAGACCCGGGAACTGAGCACCCTATGAAACCACATGCAGTCAAAAAAGAGAATATGTTAGCAAGAACAAGGGGTACTCACAGTTCCGTTGATGATCTCATCCATGGTGAGCTCCTCATACTCATTCTGCACGCATTCATTGGGCCAGCCCTCTTCCGGCGGTGGGAAGGCAGGAAAACAGTTCCGCAACTTCCGTTCTTTGTGGTGCGGCAGGGTATGTGATCCATCGATCGGCGAGGCCGCTCCAGAAGATGTCACACTGGTTGTTCGGGATGACGGGGGAGAAAAGACGTCCTTCCGGAAGAAGAACTTGGTGTCGCGCGCTGCGTTGCGTTTCTGCGCACGGCTCATGTTTTCGTCAACCTAATCTGCATCAGTCCAGTTCAATCCCGACCTAATATGAATCCAGTACCTTTGATATAGGGACATAAAAGTTGAGATTCATGCTCATAATCGCCCTTGAAAGCAGGACAATGAAGACTGCAAAAGCGGCGTTCTCGAAATCGGTCATTTGGACTTCCATGCTGCGGAATTCCACACGCCAGCCGATGGACGAATTAAGGGGAGGCGGCTTGAAACGAAGAGTCTGCCAGTTCGTAGATTGGATGTTCTGCGCGCATACAGTCAGCCAACGCAGTTGCCGGCAAGAGATATTGCGCAATAGTACCTCAAAGTGGTCTGTGCTTGTTGTGTCGTCTTGATCAATAAGCTCTGAAAATATAACGATAGGATCGCGAATAAAAAGATGCGAGATATGCTTGGACAACAGATCATCAATGCCTGGACGCTTCTAAGAATTATATCATACCGACGAATTATTGCGTGACGTACCGTGCTTCCGTAAACGATCATAGATGGCGGGATCAAAAGGTAGAGGGTTGTCATTGTATTCGGGCCGATTCATCCAATGCTCGGAGATGTATAGGTCGACACTGTCATAACGAGATTTCGGGATTCTAAATTTATTTTCCTTGAGCGGCTAAGGATTCGTGAGCACCTGATGAGCAAAATCACGCAGCGATGCCCCTACCTTCAATCCACGTTCCTCTTCTGTGCGGTCATCAACACTACCTGCGATGACATTCCAGCGGCAATCGACATCAGCGATGTATCCCCGCCACAGTGGACTAGCGGCCGTCAACGCAAGCTAGTGCAAGGTGAGGAAATCAGATTAATGATAGGGGGAGAATGGAGATACCATGATGGGCCCGATGGGAATGAGGGCATCATACATCCGTCTTGCTTCGTCAACGTTGCAAGATTGGAAGGTCAACTGCAGGCAGCAACAGCCCATACCAAAACCCATGGCATCCATGTAGATATGGTCCGGAAGGGCAGCACCGTTCTTCGCCTCTGAGTACACCATTACCACCGTAACATAACGATGACATGGGGAGACGTACCAGGATCCTCTGGATATAAATTACGGTCCCATGGTATTGTGGGGTCTATGAATGGTCGTGGTGTGTTCTCGTCGAAATATAAAGGCAAATTAATGGCCACTTTGGAACCTCGTCGGCGGCGGATATTTGCAGTCAGGGTTCTAGTGAATATGTCAGTGAAGCCCAGATACTATCAGGTATGACTGACGGGAAGCGGACATGAGGATTGGTTATTTCTTCTGGTACGAATAGGCTCTGGCTGGAGACGGCATCTGAGGGATCGTAGTACGGTTCCGTGAATACACCCGGGGCACCAAGTCGAGGGAATGATGTGAAGGTGATGGGAATTTCGTTGTCCTTCAGGTGCTCGCGAGCAAGCCTTCGCCTGCGGGGCATCAACAGACTGAAGATAACGTTCGCGTAGATAAGACGCACCTATACCGCATATTTGACTCCACGGACAGCAAGCTGGTAATTGCGCCGGTATAAGGTGAACCGGGAATCGATTCCAGCATGTACCGCCCGTACTCGGGGTGGAAAGTCGGAATGGCAATGCTGGCGGGTTGGTCCATCACGCTATTCCCTATAAGCACGCTGAAAATCTTACCACTCGTCGGTGTTGGTATCCAGCTGGTCCGTGGTGGGTCGCAATCTATTCAAGATTTCGGTCTGGCACAAGGAGAGTTTTGCATTCTTGGACTGCGCGTCGAGGTTTACGATCATGTACTCAATCTTCGGCGCACTAGTTAGTTTCTGTTCAATGATGTCAGACACTAAGTGCGACAATACCTCGTCGCCCCACATCAGCTCGTCGCCAGTCCTATCCTTCAAGCGGTCCCATATGTTCAAAAACTGCGAGATGCCGTGGTATCTAACATGGTCCGCGTATTTCTTCGCTTCATCCCAAGGTAGCGGAGTGCCGAGAGACAAGAGACCCATTGGTGAGAGGAAGGGGAGGAGGAAGGGGAGGACAGCGGCACTCCCACAATTTTTATGTACTGGCTTCTGCTCTGCGCTAAGTTATCTCGGAACAGAGACCCAGAATGCGGGTGGAAAGGACCGGGCTTCAACGGTCTGACAAACCACATACAGATCTGCTTACGGAACCTGTCACCTGGGCCACTTCTGCAATCGATCCTTGCGAACAGTCCTAAACAGTGCAATCTGGACACAACGCTACGCCCCTGATAATGAGGGACTGGCGAGAATACGCGAAATGCTCATTTTTAGACGGTATTGCGTTTTGCAGTGTAGCTGAAAGATGACGCAAGGCTCACAGGTTCATATGAAGACAATTAACTTTCTGCCTCGGGTGCCTGTGGGAAGGCAGGGGCACGAAGTTCAAAGTGATCTTCTGAGATCTCTGACATCGATATCTCGAGGCGTTCGATGAGATCAATTCAAAGATGCTGTGAGCCGCTGGATATTTGGTTGAGGTGCCTGGAATCCGAGTGGACAAACTCCAGACCGATGTCGTGTTCAGAAAGTGGTCACTGAGGACGCGCCCGGTAATAACCTACTGATTTACAGTGTACACGTCTCTGCATAAGACTGGTATGTGGGTGGGAGCGAACTCATGGCGGTCCGGACAAGAAGCACTGTCTCCCATACTTTCGAATGGTACGGTGACTCGAAAGAGTAATCCAAAACACACAGCGCACTGAGCATCAACCGTTACTCCCATTCGTAGTCCATTTCAAGAGAATTTTCAACGCCAGGAGCACATGGCGTAGGGCACGGGTCCAGGCCTCTTCCTGGCTGAATTGGAGTTTGACTGACGACTCTCCAATCTTATCTTTGACGATCCTGGAAAGCGTAGATGAGCGCCGCGATCATAGGACAATCAACACATGCTTTGGTCTTACTGGTGAGGGAATTCAAGAGTTGGATCCTGAGACTTTGCCCAATCGGTCAGCTGCTTCAGGCAATCGAGAAACGCAACCATTGCGAAATCAAAGCGACGATTATGTAGCAATCTCCCCAAGTGCAAATCGCCGGACCCATAGAGTTCGTAGCTTGCTTTGTCGCCGGCTGTCCGGTCGATGCGAGAGAAGGAGCCCATAGGGACCAAGCGGTAACTGTTCGGCTGAGTGAATGAGATGCTTAAAATTTGCTGGGAACGACTTACTTCTCGAAGGTGAAGTCAAGCTTGCGAGCTATCGTGTACAAAAGGAGAAGAGTTTGTCCCCAGGCCGCGTTAATTTCGGCCCATTCAACCTGCAGGAAATTAACGCAGATCTAGATGATGAGAAATGCATACACACGGGCACTCCGGGCACTCTTCCTAACCGTAACCCATTGATGGTGCCAAAGACGCCGTCGTGACCTATACAGAACGCATCATTGTACACGTTCGTACGCTCCAGCCTGTCAAGCGTCGCAGAATCTGCGGCATACGCCGCCCGCAGTGCTGCCAGTTGCGAAGTCTGCTCAGCCGACTTCAGCATCTGCGCATTATGCATCCGCCAGAATCTTTCAGCGGCTCCAATTGAGTGTGTGCCGAACAGCAGAAAACTGAATAACTCAACTCGTCTTCCTCCTCTTCCAGAGCCTTTTCCTCCAATTCAAGTGCTCGTAATTCTTCGGTCAGCTGTTCATGCTCTTGTTCCGTCTCCTTTAGCTGCTCGATGGCCAGTCGCTCATCCTCCTTCAACTGAGTAATCTTCGATTCTGCCTCCTGCTTACTCATGCCATCCTTCTCCCTCTCCTTCTCTCTCCGAACCTCCTTCTCGAAAGCAATGTAGCCGTCCCTCTCCTTCTTCGTCTCCTCAAGCTGCCTCGTGAGATTCGAAAGGAGAACATGCGTACACTCAGAGCACAGAGGATGATCGATGTCCGTTCTACTGGTGAGGAGGTTTAGTAATCGCAGCGTAGACCGCAGGTGGTGTGATAGAGGTGACGGGTTCTGATGATCGTCCTGCGGTTCGTGCACGGGGCTTTGATGACCATTCGGGGCTGATCTCGTATTCGCAGCTCTCCTGGCTGAAGAAGAAGGGGACGGTTGTGAAGGCGAATGATTAATGACGCTGTCCTGTAAGAGCACAAAAGACTCGTTAGGAAGAGTCGAGCGCATTGGTTGCTTCCCTTGAGCGCGTGCCGAGAGCACAGAAGGTCGAACGGGGTTCGCGTGTGCTGACGAGCGCCATGCTGCTTTCGCGGATGATGGAGCTGGTACTTGGCCCAGTTGCTCCGCTTCGGAGGCAGGTGGTGGACGGGTGTTCAGCTGTGGAGGCAGAGAGCCCACAATCATGTCATACGCCGAAGGCGCCAGGTCCTCTAGTGAAGCATCGAGCTGCCATTTAGGTCTGTTAGGTCGATCTATGAAGCATGTACACGAAATCGTCTACCTGCAGGGGTTGCTTGCATTGTTGACACACGAACGTCATGGCAAGTGGTGGTCGGAGGCAAGTGACCGTGACGACTGACTGTGTGCCGTTCGCGCTCGTGTCGAAGTGTTGATCGCCACCTTTCGTCCCGCCACCCTGCCAATCACTCATCAACTTCACCTTCAGAACTGTAAATCAACCTCTTTCGCCAATGAAATGCAAGATGCTCAGTGAATGAAGGCAATTGTGGGGTGAAGCCCATCTTATCGCCGTACTGGGGCCGTCTGGGCTGGCTCGGACATGCCGTCGTACTCGTTTTCACCTCGTTTTCAGAGTCGTCGACTCGCCCACCGAGAGGAAGGTATCCACAGTTTCCGCATTCTGTGAGTAGCATTCATCGATGTGTAGCCGTTCTGTTCAAAGAAACCCAGGGTGTTGGGCATTGACCGACCTCGAAATCACCTAGACATCTATGAAGCGTCTACAGACCTCCGTCTGACCTGTGCGTTGTCTCGCTCGTCTTCCGAGTCCAATCAACCCTGTTGGCGCCGAAACGTCCGTGCTTTCGCGTACGCAATGCTGTCACTCTACACCAAAGATTATCTTGTGGCTTGCCATCAAGAAGAATCCGATTTTCCTCTTCTCGTGCACAGTTCGTTTGGTTTCTAAGAATCATTGCACTGAATGTCGTCACTGGTAATCGACTTCCCCACCGGTTTCACCACATCACGGCGTCTCATTGTAGCGCTCTCCCAGCAGCAGCAGGCGAGGCGCTGTTCATCTCAGTATTTTCACATGCGTTCGACACGGTCAGCTCCATACATCGAGGAAGTCTACTCCCCTTTTTCTCCCCGATTCTCCGTATTCAGCTTGCTGTTGAGGCCTGTAGCTCATTGGTAGGTACGAAACAGGCGAGGTTTCCTGTTCATATCGAGTTGCCTTGTGTTGGTCCAAATCGATCGGTGCCATGCAATGCATGCTTCCAAACCAATCGGACACGAATCTCCAGCCGCGTCACTTGCGCAAGGCTTCAGCTGCGGCAGCCCTTGATATACTAGGCGGCTCCGGCGGGTAGCAAGCCATCCCCTTCACTAAACAATCCATCCAGGTACGCCCGGGTCTTTTTCTGATTGTGCGGTGCTGCTGATCGGTCTATGTGCAGAATGGCGTCGCGGCTTTTTTCTCTTATCATCGGCATCGACCAATACAAGTCAGGCGACGTCTGGGACCTCACCTCTTGTGTCGACGATGCAATGAACATCAAGCGCTGGCTCATGAACGACCTCAACGTTCCACGCAGCCACATATGCCTTCTCCTGGACGAGAAGGCCTCCAAGCGGTCCATCGAGGACAAGTTCATGTCTCATCTCGTCAGCAATCCAGCCATCGAACCTGGCGACGCCCTTTTGATCTATTTCGCGGGTCATGGTTCCAGTGTCGTCGCGCCCGATGGATGGTGCAACAACGACGCCCTGCATACGCAGATGCTGTGCACGTATGATCACGGCACGAAGGGAAAGAACTGTCGGGTCTCTGGCATCACCGACTGGTCGATGCATGCCATGCTTGCGAATTTGTGCGAGGCGAAGGGCGACAACATCACACTCATCCTCGATTGCTGCTTCTCCCCCGCCCGTTCTCGAATCAATACTATTACCCGGCGTTCTACGCGCTGGACACCCACCACCAAGGTCACCTCAGACGACCTCTACGCTGGCCTTTGGCCAGGAGCGCTGGGCCGAAAACTGCCCCATGACGGCTACGGTTTTTATCAAAAGTCACCGACTACACATGTCACCCTTCTAGCATGCAGTCAGGGAGAGCGGGCGATGGAGGATAAGGAGGGCGGGCACTTCACTGTGGCATTTTTGAAGGCGAAGAACTCGATGCCATTCCATCGGACGTCCTACGGCCAACTCGCGTCTCAGCTCTCTGCTGTGCAGGAAACCACCCAACACGCAGTCTGCGTCGGACGAAACTGGAAGCGCCCTATTTTCGGCGGTGCACCCTTCGTCTCCGACGCTCGTTACGTGTCCGCCGTCCGATCCGAGAAACATATTCGCATCGACGCTGGCGCTATTCACGGCATCGTCGAGGGAACGGTGTTCAGCATGCACGAGCATAACTATCTCGGCTCCCTCAACCCGGTCCTAGCCACCCTCCATGCCTTCGAAGTCCATCCTACATGGTGCCTTGCCCGCTCGAAGTTCCCGCTTCAGCACGTTTTGGACGCAGGCTGGGCTCGCATCACTCAGTGGAACAACAAGGCGCCGTTCCGTGTCCACCTCAAGAAGACGTGTTCGTCGTTCATGCAATGGTGGAAGCTCCGCAGCAAGCTGCCGTCACGAAGTCATGTGGGGCAGACTATCGGAGGACTGAGTATCCAGAGGGTCGGGAGGGCATCTCAGGCACACATCTCCGTCAAACCACACGATCAGCACATGTCCATCGAGCGACGGGACACTATTGCGGAGAATGGTCCTCCTGTCATCCATGTTCCCACCAATGACCCTTCGGCCGATGCTCGTGCCATCGACGCGGCCGCTCGCTTCCACCTGCACCTTCATCGCAAGAACTCATTGGGACCTCTTCGCGATGATGTGTCCATGAAGCTCTTCCGTCTAGACGAGGACACCTGGACAACAGTCGGCGACGACCTTCTCCAGGACGGAAAGGCCACTGTGACGCATGAAAAGGGCGCCATCTTCGCTGTCTCCTTGGATAACAAGTCCGACGTGGATTTGTGGCCGTATCTATTCTGGATGGATACGAACGGCTATGTCATCAGCCCCGTCTACCACCCCCATCCCTTCTCCCTCAAACCCCCTCTCCCCGGCAAGTCGCAGCTCCTAATCGGTACCGGTACCGCAGGTTCAGAGGCCCTTTCTTTCCATCTCGACGATGGTGTGGCGGCCAACACCGGATTCTTGAAGCTTTTCCTCTCCAACACGTATGTTCCCATGAACATCGTCGAGCAGGGCCCCTCGCCGGTCGTTAACCCAGCAGGCGCCAATCGCGACTCTGTGACCCAGTTTGGTTCAGAAGAGACCGTCACTCCTACGCATCTCGTGAAGGAGATGTGGGATTCCATCACGTCTTGCGTGACCATTGTTCGTCGCCAATAACTACCTAATGTTTCCTATGTGGATTTCAGCTTCCCTTCCGTTCGATCTCGACCTGTTATCACCTATGTTCGCCTTACTTTATGGTATGACCTGTTCTGTCTGTTTTATCGATCACTGGTTTATCATAATATGCTGTCGTACATATATGCTTGGATTTTCTTACCCCTACAGTACTCCTATGATTATGGTCCTTTCCGTACTTCCTTGAGTGTTTCGACAACCACTGCAAACGGAAGGCCGAGCCTTGCCCGAATCTGTCACATGATATGCCGATCAAATCACGTTCGACGCGCCCCTACCACGCGCCATCTTGATCTTGAACTTGTCGTCGACCAGCAAGAAGTTGAAGTTGACCCGAACGTTCGCTATGTGCTTGACCTAGTGGATTTAGCACTCAGCCTAACACATAACAACTATACACCACAAGAGGAGTCACATCAACATCCAGCGGCAAGGCGTCTGATTGTCAATGACAAACAATGCACCAGAGCCCTCTCAAGAGACCGATAGCCTCGTGAAGCGACTTGCCGGCCCTTCTACAACAAAAGCAGGGTATTCATCTTGAATTTCCTAAGTCTGCAACCTGGTTTTGATAACACGCACGCACCATCTAGTCTTGCAAAAGATCAGTCCGAGATCAACCGTATTATTGCTGATGCGTCCAAGGGGTCAGCGTTTTACGAGGTATGTCAGTCAGTGTAAGTGGTGCTCCTGTACTGCTGATATAGTTGCCCGATTAGAATGAGAAGAAAAAGGATAAGGACTTGACGGAACGTATCTCGCGTATTCTGAAGCAGCGAGATGAGGCATTGAAGGGAATGGATCTTCGTACGTTCCGAAAACCATCTTGGATTCTACCCCAATATAACACGGCTACGCAGGAAAAGTGGAAGCGAAGGCCGATCATATAGTTCGTGACACAACATCTTAAGCATTATAACACGTGTTGACAGCCATTAGCTCGCTGGCCTGGAAGCGGAACGCGACCTCAGCCAATATATTGTCCACGTTGACATGGACGCGTTCTACGCCAACGTTGAACTCCTTGAAAAGCCGGAACTGACTGGGAAGCCATTTGGCGTGCGTCTGTCCTGGGCATGCGGCTATCCACATACTTACGTTCACATACCCAGGTTGGCGGAGGAGTACTCACAACAGCCTCCTATGAAGCGCGCAAGTTCGGCGTCCGGTCAGGCATGCCAGGTAATTATACATCTAATCACTCCCACGATTGCGTAACTCATGCTGTCTTCGAGGCTTCATTGCGCAGAAGTTATGTCCAGACCTTATCCTCATCCCCATCAACATGGGAAAATACAGCGAGATGTCAAAGAGGGTAATGAGCGTCTTCCGTCAATACGATCCCGAAATGCTAGCTGCGAGTGTTGACGAAGGATATCTAAAGTGGGTCCTTGTCTTACACTCTTTTTCTTGAGTTCATAGAAAAATGGTTCCACAGTATCACATCGTACTGTCAAGAACATGATATTGGGCCCGATGAATGTGTGCAGAAAATGCGGCAGCAAATTGTCGATGAAACGTGGCTGACAGTGAGCGCCGGCATCGCAGCGAACAAGGTGAGCAGATAATACTCTCCGTGCAGCTTCCTCAACTCAGGAATGACATTGGCATTGCCGTAGATGTTGGCCAAGGTGAGACGCCTTCATTGATAATGAGAAAATATATATTCATGTTCGCAATCTGTTTTAGATTTGCTCTGACAAGGTGAGATAACATGTAATGGCCTTTCCCTTTCATGCTCACTCCGATATAGAACAAGCCAAATGGTCAATTTCATCTGCCTCACGAGCGCGATGCGATCGTCGAATTTATGCACGGCTTGTCTATACGCAAGATCCCTGGTGTCGGACGTGTCAACGAGCGATTGCTGGAATCCATCGGCATTAAGGTGAGCAACTTGCCATTTTGTTTATGGGTATCCCGAGCTTAGACAAATATAATAGACCTGCGGTGACATCTACACACATCGTGGTGTGCTGTCATTAATGGATAAGCACTTCGGCTTGAATTTCATGCTACGGACGCATCTCGGTATTGCGTCAAACATAGTCCAGCCATGGGTGCGCGAAGAGCGGAAAAGCATAGGTGCAGAGCGGTATGTCGCATCGTACTAGATTGTGTTTCATTTCTGATTGGCATACAGCACTTTCCACGCGATCAGCGACAAGGAAAAGATATATGAAAAGCTGGACGAAGTGGCGGAAGAACTGGAGAGCGATATGGAGAGTGGGGGTTGGACGGGGCGAACAGTGACACTGAAATACAAACTTGACACATATCAAGGTACTCCGATGCATTGTTTTCACCGAGCTTTATTTCTCAATTTGTCCTTTTAGTCTTCACCAGAGCCAAGTCACTTGACCGCTGGGTCACGAAGAAGTCAAACCTTCTCGCGATAGGGAAGGAACTCCTCAAGCCTGAGCTTCCTTTATGCATCCGTCTCATTGGCCTCCGTGTCACGAAGCTGAAAGACCTGCGAAAGAAGGACGAACCGACTGGAATCAAACATGTATGTATATTCTATCCCTTGCATGGCACACAGCTGACGAAGCTGTATGCTCTACACTCAGTTCTTCGAGTCTGCTGGCGAATCTCCCACGAAAAGACAGAAAACAGAGCATCATCCTGTCGACAGCGGTGATGATCATTATCTTCCGGTCCCGAAAGCTCAGCAGCAAGACGATGACGATGAAGTCATGCCCGGCTTTCATGAACGCGATCAGGGTCATGACCTCTGGGATGTGGATGCGCAAGCGTACATCAATGAAATTGACCGACAAAGCGATCCACCTCATTTAGCCAGCAGAAAACGACCGCGTCCCCCTGCGTCCGCACCTGCGCCTGGCTCATCTCGTACCATTGTGGTGCATCCAAGGAAGCCCGTGAGCAATGCGTCTGGACCACGACCCTCCATATCCGATTGGCATAACGGTGTTAGTGCCGTTGCGGGACCCTCGTCCGGGCCAGCGGCGGATGCCTCTCAGCCCACCAAGTATGAGCCAGAGCCAGCAGATTTGCCGCAACTCGCTTGCCCAATCTGTGGTCAGATCTGCACGGACAATGACGCGTTGAATGCTCATGTCGATTGGTGCCTCAGTCGAGAGGCCATCCGAACGGCCGCGGCAGAGGGCGATCATGGTGGAGTGAAGAGCAAAGAGAAGGCGAAGCATATTGGGCGCGAGAAAGGTGATGATGGCCATAAGGAGTGGTGGAAGACGGGAGGGACAGTCAATGACAAGGGAAAGACGCGGAAGAGCAGCAAGCCTCGGAAGAAAGGGTAACCTTTCATTTCACCGCAGATCTTGGTTCCATGCTTTCCTCGGTTTACGCGGATTTTACTTATCTCCGGACGGACGAGTGCCATACCATCTATTCTCTCATTTTAACAGGAGTATTCGGAATATATCCTCGGTGCATATCTAGCTTGCCGATCGAAGTGCAGCATCTCAAGCCGAAATGCCTCTTCACGAACTATCTCTGCGCTGCCATTCGTGCACCGCGGCTGACCATTTCACTAAGCTGCAGACGGCATGGTACATGTCTCTGGGAGATATCTAAACCATGTGCATGAGGCCTTGAGGAATTATCAAGCATCGCCAGGATCTAGGGTTTATATGCATGAAGGCGATAGACTGGTGACCGAGTCTCTAGAACACAACGAGGCGGGGAGGGTTGTGTATAGATGAAGGCAACATGAATCACTCAGCAGCAGCGGGCCGCTTCACTTAGACTGCATGTAACGTCGAATTGTAGTTTCCAATCCTCATCATTCTTGACGGAAAAATCTCGACAGGTCTCCATTCGCCTCTAGACCGGCTTCTACTTGCCTCGATAGTTCTTGAAGCTGGCTCCAACTCCAAGCCCCTTCCTGATATCCTCCTCACACCGCGCATCCACCTCTCTCCCCTTCTTCGCCAACTCCGCTGCCTGGCCGACCAGGTCCTTCGGCACACACACTACGCCATCGATGTCTGCGACGAGCCAGTCGCCCGGGTGCACCGTCACATCCGGCAGTCCGCACGGCAGCTCTGCAGAGGGCGACGCAGAGATCGTGACGGGCCCATTGA
>SFCI01000420.1:0-21890 GCA_004681135.1 Hericium alpestre | reverse complement strand
AGTCGACAAATCATAGCGCTGCGACAACATTGCAACGCGTCCCTATCGAAGCGCCCATAGCGGACCGTCCGGGTCCGACGGCGCGCGCCTATGTAATCTGCAAAGTCGCGTTGGCCCCATCGTGATCTTCCGAGTCATCAATGCATCATCGCCAACGACAGCCAGCAGTCCTCCAGCCAGTTGCGTGCCATTAAGCTGGTCTATCTGGCTTTCCCTTGGAACCACGAGATTACTATCGACCACAAGCGATGTTTGAGCCGAACTCGGAACAAGGCAATTCGGCACATGCGTCCACTGCATAGCAGTGGTACTTGCTTATCGTATGTTTTCTCTTGGCCTGTACATACCTAGGAAACGAGCCAACATATTGCGAGATCCACCGTGGTCACCTGTGCGGCATACGAGACAGGCAGAAGCGTCCAAGTGCGTATTATCGTTTCTATGCGACGTAGATTGGCATCTGCATCATCAGTTCAGAAAACAACTCAGATACAGGACTTGATATGTCCACGTCGAGCGGACGGGCGTACTGATAATGCTTGCACTTGACTCATCTCAACACTATGGCCAGGTCACCCGCGTAATGTGCGTTTACATCGCACAGCACATGCGTCGATGCCGGCCCGTCAGCTCTCTAATGCATGCCAGAACTGACATGAATGCCCATCTATCATTTCTATGCAGTCGAGAGCTAAGGTTGACAGTCAACAACTAAGATGCGAGTTCTCTAATTGCAGGACTGGGGTTCTCGCTGTGCGGCTGGCTGATTCTACTTGTATCGCATGGGTACGATAAATGTCTTAGTACATTGTGATCACGGGCTATTCATCGCCCCCGTACATATAATTACACATAGATGGTGAGTACTTGTTCGTTCAAGTCATGCATCTTGGGCCCTTGACCGTTTACGCAGACTTACGCACCCTCCTTCACGGCTCTGCGTCCAAGTCTCCTAGCATGGTTTCAACCATGCCCGCGTCTGTGTCATTCCTGATCTCCGGAGTCCACCAGTCAGTGGAGGGAGCCGGAACATCCAAAGACAGGCCATTGGATTCTGTGGCGACCAGAAGCCAGCAAACCATCCGAAATAGTATCGGATCGTCCGCCGTGTAGAACTCCGACATATAGAGGGTGTCTTCATCGTATCGCGTCCGCATGAAGAACGTTGTAACCTCCATCGATGACAAGGTTCCCAAAAAGACATCCCATTCCAAAAGCTGGCACCATATCTACGGAAGCGAGGTGGAATCAGAACGAGACAAATGACCAGGAAAAAATGCTACTTACCTGACTTAGAATCTTGTCCCGCTCATCGAAGTCCGAAGAAGGTTCCGTCGGCCAGTTAAAACGTATGGCCGCGCCTGGATCCGTGACATCCGGGATGGGCCCTGCAATGAGTCGGAGGGGATTCTTATCCTTGGAAATAACGCCCTTTGTCTTCCACTCTCCGATGTGTGAGACAAGCTCAAGAGGATACCTCCCCCGCAGCGTCGTTACATTATCAGGCCTATTAGAGAATCGGCAGTGCGCGGACGAATGGAATGGGTACATCGGGTTGACGTCGTCGGGGATGCGTCCAAGCAACACCGCGTGCATGACTGCATGTGCAGGCGAAATGATGGTCTCCCGAATCCAATCTTCGGTATCGGCCTCCGTATAAATTCTTGGGGGACAGTCTAGAGAAGTAAGCCAAGGGAACACCCGCGCCGCGAACAACATGTGCGCGTCATTGTTCCAGTCGATTGGAATAGCGTGGAGAAGGGCTGCAACTTTAGGTTCCACGGGAGCCAGCATGTCTGGGCAAAAAACAATCTTCTCCAGATATCTAGAGGGGGGGATGCGGTATTCTGACGCTGTCATTGCCCTCGTCCCTGTGAGTTGACCTGCAGCGTAGATTTGGGGGGACTGAGGCAGAGCAGCCCATACCAAGTCAAGCAGGGTCCGAATTTGGTCACGAACCAGGCCGTCAAACTTTCCAAAGGGGATCAGAGGGCGAGATAGCAAATCTGGATGAAATGGCTCTATCTGATGCCTAAAGTTAGACAGGGAGGGTATGGGTGTAGATGCAGGTGACGCCGGTAACGGAGACAGGGGGGAGGGTGGTGAAAATGTGAAGGGTAGATGCGGACCACTACCGAAAACGAGCGGCGGAGGGCGGGCCGCCTTGTCTACAGCATCGCTGGATTCCTGGACGTCCTGAACGCTTGTGTGCAACATCTGATCATCTCGAGAAGGTGCCGCACGGCCGGTAGCACGGTGCCATTCCTCTGCAACTTGCACCGTCGGAGATAGGTCCATCGGGGCCGGGCTCAAATTTGTAGGCGCATCCGCTGAGCGGCCTGCCCTTGAGCGTCTGGGGGTGACAGGAATAGTTGGCACTTCCCCAGGTGCAATCGTGAAGCGAGATGCAGGGGATCGTGGGGCTGGTGGGTTAGACATCGTCTATGGTGACAATGGCAGGGAAGACGAGGAGCTAGGGACTAAGGACTACCCAACCTGCCTCGCTTCCCGTATTAAATACGATTTTACGCATTGCAATTAAGGCACGATCCATGGGGGGAACAATGCACAAAGCGCGACCACAAGGCTAAAAAACTCTCAGCAAAGTCCACAAGGCCATGATCGAAGCAAGATCTATCAATTGTATACGCACTCACCAGCCGCCGCGGTGAGTTAACATGAGCAAAATATAATGGGGTAGCACTTACCACGTTGCAGTCGCACTCCTATGTAGCTCATTGTCTTGCGTCATTTAGGCTGACACCTGCGAATGGGGACAATAACTTGACAATCACATATCATGCGAAGATGGTATCAATGTCAAGGCGCGCCTATAGCGTGTTGACAACGTGTTCTGTGGACAATAGACGATCTCAACTTGATCTCAACAATATCGCGCTCACGTGTGAACCACGTGGCCCTTTGTCTCCAGATTCCTGGCGGCTTATATTTCGCTCGTTCTTCTCCTCCCATCATCTTCCCGTCAAACATGGCTCTCACCCTATCTCTTCCCCCTCTCTATCCGAGTGGAACTACTGAGACTTACACCCTTCGCAACATCGACACTAATGCGTGCTCAGGACAGTCGGACATCAGCTTTCACGGCTTGAAGCGTCTCAATGGAGGCGCTCGCTACCGGATTGACGTCCATCGTGGCCAGCTGACTCTCTCGTCGGCTAAGCCCCCTCTAGACGTCGTCTGCAAGATTGGTTTTGGAACGATTGCAAAGGGTCGCATCTCTCACGAAGCATCTCTGTACACTGGCAAGCTCAGCCATCTGCAAGGCGAGTGCATCCCACATTGCCATGGGTACTTCGTGGGGGATACGGGCGAAGGACCCACGGCGTGCATTATCCTGACATACTGCGGAGAACCAATACAAGACATGCTCATGCATTTGCCACCTGCATTCAAGTACGTATCCCTTTTAAAAGCCATATCTGTGTATACTCAAAGACTCCCAGGACCGGTCTCGTCAATGCTCTCGTTGGGATTCACGATGCGGGTGTGAAGCATCTTGACCTGTCTCGAGGAAATATCCTGGACTATCATGGTGGTCCAATGATCATTGATTTCGAAGACGCCTTGGAGCATGAGTGTGGCCGGCACGTCCCTATCGAGGAAGGAGCACCAGGACCTTCAAAGACCTCGGAGATTGGCTGTAGAGAGCTCTACCAATTCTTCATGAAACTCAACATTTGGACTCCTGGTGTGTCAGCTTCATTATCCCTTTTTTTCAGTCGTTAACTATGAGATATAGCCTTCATTAGATACACCGGCAGATCCTTTCCTATCAAATTCGCTTTCGACGCGCGCACCCTGGCCAAGATGGCACCGAGTCACTGGTCGCATGAAGAGGCGCTTCAGGAGGCGAATCGTGTCATCGTCGAACATGTCAAGACTTATTATCCTGAGCACTACGATAAATGGCGAGCTAGTTTCAGTGCGCCGATCATATCTTATCGGTCTAGTATTAATGTTGACCAATCTTCGACTGACAGGCACCACGCGGGTTATACCAGATTCCACCTCGACATCTCCTAGTGACAGCCCCGAATCTCGCAGCGTTTGATGCTTTACTTTTGGGTATCTAGGACAGCCATTACGGGACTCGTCGTTCTGTGGACATGAACTTGTACTATACTGTATCGTATACGCGTTACACGCATAACAATACCTTTCTACCAGTGTTGCTGCTGAGGCCATTTCAATGCCGCAATTGTGAGACTAATTCTCGAACCGGCATTAAATGGTGAATATCGAAATATAGCAAGACAGAGCATGATCAGAGATGCTCGCTGCTGAACAGTAGAATACGTTGCTCGCCGGAAAACGTGCACATCGCAGACTCGGTACTCCAGGATAGGGACATACCGCTCGAACATAAGGCCCTTACGTCACCCGCTTTTGTGTGCTGTAGCCAGCGACGGGCGCCGTAGAGTAAGGACCCCGACTGCTGCACGGCGTGTCGTGACGGGCATGTGTCTGCTGCTGTGCGGACGGTGCGTGCCCATACTTCTCTGGTCCGTTCTTGTCGCTGACACATCTCCCGTCCCATACTCGAGTATGCGGACCTTTCAGCAAGTGCGCATGCGCGGAAGGCCAATTATTGGACTTCAACGATATGCATTGGATTGTAGTCATAGCATTCGATAAATTACAGCACCGTACGGCAGCTTTACCATATTTGATCCCTCAGGCTTCCTCCTGCGGCAGAGTGCCCGATGTAGACAGGAAGCATCCTCGACGTAGTGCTCCGTGGCGTGAGCTGTATTGCGGCTTCCTGAACGATCTGTAACGAAACAAGGTCAGGCAATCGCGTACCCAGGCAGCTTGTCAACAGTTACCTATCCATCTCACTAACCTCCGAACAGCTGTGAATGCAACAATCCGCGACATTCGGTGAGACTCACGATCCTCTCAGCCAGGCCCAGCAACCGAAGCTTCGGGCATCACGATAACGTCTGGATCCAGTTCGACGTGCACAACGTCCCTGAGCTCCCTAAGTTGCGCTGCATTGAAGACGCATCCTTTCCCGAGCCTGACGACCGAAACGGCCCTTCCCGCTGAGCGGCGCATATTCAATGCGCTCACAAGAACACTACCTTTGTCATTCCATTCCGTGCGGAATCGTACGTTGACCGACTCAAGCGATATATGCTTGAGATCAGGGAGAAAGAGCTGGTCCAGTGGCAAAACCGCCCCATGCTCTTCCTCTCCGCGCGCCGGCAGCTTGTCATCCAGCTTCGTGGTGAGTGCACTGCAGAGGGAAACGACCTCCGACCACTTGCTCATTGAAATGTTGCTGGTTTTTGGGCAGTTCTTTGCGAAAAGGCGTTTCCAAAGGTCGCGGGATAGAACGCCTTCCCAATGCTGAGCATGGATGGTGCAGACGTCGCTGAGAGGAAGGGTATTGCACATGACTTTTAAAATGTTTGCTGGCTGGTGTGATTCCGCTGGACAGAATGTGCTGATGAACAGGTCAGGATCGACTGGCAAATGGAGATCGTGGATATTGCTGTCCCGCCAGAGCTTGAGACCTGCCCTTGCCTCATCGACATCGACGCCGACGACAGATAAGGTGTGGAATGGGTCTGCGTTAGCAGGAATGCAGCCGCACAGCATTGGAAGGCATTCTTCGAGCTCCGATTCGTCGTAGAATTCGCACTCAAGGTGTATTTTGCACGAAGCAGGGATCTCCAGCCACCCGAGAACGTCTGTACAGGCAGGGCCTTCGTCAATCAAGGTCAGTTTCTGGAGGCGGGGTAGTCGGATAGGACTGCTATCAAGGTATGACATCCCGATAGGCAGTGTGTTTGCCAAATATAGGGACTCTAGAGCAGGCAACTGCCTGAGAGCTTGAGGGACGCCGCTGTCCCGACTAGATTCATGATCAGGATCGCCGTGTTCTTCAATGTGAAGATGCGTCAAGCCGAAAAGAGCGGGCGAGGACAGTGATACATGGACGCCTTTGAGATGCAGGCGATGGAGCATGGGTGCATTGTCGTTGAATATCCTTTTAGGCAAAGGGATATCAAGACGGCGAGGGGACACCACGCTTAATTCCAGAGCATGCAGCATCGGCGCTGGTGTTGTTAGGGACTCGATGAGAGCATGAACGATATCGGCGGTGTCGTCAATCGATAAGGAATGGATGCGGGGAAATAACTGTGGGAGAACGTGCGAGAGAAAGTCTTTGCTGTTTTTTCCACAATTGACCTGGCGGTATGACAAGGGCCCATATTTTGCGCGCTCCAGCATCAAATCTAACCAACATGAGCCTAGCTCTGCCGTGGCGTTAGCCCAAAGCGCAGAATGTTGGAGAGCTGCGTCACGCCAGGCCCTGCAGACATGGGTCACTCGAATCCAGCCGAGGTTTCGTTTGGATGGCGGTTGATTGTTCGCATGCAGTCGCAGTATCCGAGCAAGGATCTCGAGCGGAAGACCGAAAATGGAGATGGAGGTGTTGCGATGCGTGCGCAAAGAGCACAGTGCCAAATGCATGGCTTCGAGTTCTTCTTCTATCATCTGGCGGGCTTGTGCAAGCTCCTCGGGCCGAGATGCTTTCTGGATAGTCGCAATGCGGGCCTGGACAGACTTTGACCAAAACTCTGTAGCGTTCAACCTGCATTAATCGACACAGTCAGAAGATGCAATGCAGGGGAGCTGATCGCCTGGCTCCGCACCGAGGCACATTATTTGGTTGATCGTTCATTATGATTTCACGATACAAGCTTTCCTTAGAAGATTGAGATTACGATACAATACCGAAATGCGAAACACGACACTTACAAGGTGTAAAGGTGACTGACACGCCGTAGACAGTGCGATTGTCTTCCCCAAATATTGAAACGACTCAATATTCCGCTGACTCCAAGCGTTCTCGACTGTATACGTGTTTTTAGAATCGGAGCAATTAGATTACCTCAGGACAACTCACCTCAACTCCAAGCTTCGCCCTTCAAAATTTGACAGGGCAGTCGGACGCGTAAGAAAAAGAAAAGACGTGCGCGACGGCTGTCCGCCACAAACGCGTCGCCGAAGCGCCCACGGAAGCCAGCCGCCGGCCGAGCAAGCGCCTGCTTGAGCTGCTGGCAGCAGCTCTGTACGGTATGTACGATGCAACAGAGCTTCAAGCCAGTTGGTGTGTTCTGTTACAACAAGACTTGGGTTTATCAGGAAGTACGATACGTCCATCATGCATGGGCTCGTTTAATGTGTACGTGTTCTCGCATCATCTTTTACTTTCGTGGGGCTACTTTGCGCCTCAGGAAGCTCGCAGCTGAGTCCATCGTGCGTCCCAGTCATCACTGGGCCTTGGCTATAGCAGCAGCACTGAAGTTTTTGCACGGAACTCTCGCTAATATCCAATCTGCAGGCAAATGATCAACGGTGCCCTGTCTGGGCGCTGCTCATGAATGTCTCGCAGGGCTCGGATAGAATTACATCTTGGCTTTATTGTAAGTTATGGTCTTTGTTCGTAACAATTGTCACGGAAAAGTCCCCTAGGCCCTTGCCGAGGTATTGCGGGAAACGTGTCCTGAGGACAATAGAAGATCTCAAACTCAGCTGGCCTCGGTTACGTTCGGATTGTGGAGGCGCGGCTCATTGTCTCCTGGACACAGTATTGATAAATTTATCTCTTCGGTTGGTCTCATTCACACTCAACATGTCTCTCTTGCTCTCCCTTCCTACTGAGTACCCACTTGAAACTCTCGAGACTTACGCCCTCCAGAACTCTGACACTAATGCGCGCTGGCCGTCGGATGCCACTTTCCGTGGGGAGAAGCATCTTCATGCAGCCGGACGCATCCAGATTGACGTCTATCGTGGCAAGCTGACGCTCTCGTCGGACGGGCCCCCTTTGGACGTCGTATGCAAGATTGGCTTCGGGAAGAAAGCAAAGGACCGCGTCGCGCATGAAGCGTCCTTGTACAATGGCAAGCTCAGGCATCTGCAAGGCGTGTATATCCCGATCTGCCATGGGTATTTCGTGGGGGATGCAGATGGAGAATCGATGGGATGCCTTCTTGTGGCGTACTGTGGAGAGCCAATTCGGGAGATGCTCATGCGGTTGCCACCCACATTCAAGTGCGTATACAGCCTGGTTTTCGTATTTATCCATGCTTAGGGATTGCAGGACCGGCCTCATCTATGCCCTCGTTGCCATTCACGACGCAGGGGTGGAACACCGCGATCTGGCTCATCGGAATATCTTGGAATGCAATGGACTTCCAACAATCATCGACTTCGACGACGCCGTGGATCATGAATGTGGACGGCACATCTCCATCGAGGAAGGAGCGCCAGCACCTGCTTTGGTCGCCGAGCTCGGCTGCGTTGAACTCTATCAGTTCTTCCTCGATCTGAGAATCTGGACTCCCGGTGCGTTAGCTCTGTACTTTCTTCCTTCAGCCACTGACATATAAGCGTAGCCTACATTAGGTATACGGGCAGTTTCCAGCCTATCAAGCTGGCTTTCGACGCACACGCCCTAGCCAGGACGGCGCCGAGTCATTGGCCTCCCGAGAAGGCTCTGCAAGAGGCCTATCGCGTTATCACTGCACATGTCAAGAAGCATTATCCCGAACAATACGACGAATGGAAAGCTGACCTTAGTGAGTCGCTTGCTGTTTTCAACCTCATTCTCGTATCATGCTAAACGTAAGCTAACAGAGAACAAGCGGAAGGCATCAGAGCAGACCTCCGGATCAACATCTCCGAGTGACGCGTCGACTGGATTGTTATCGGTTTAGTGTTAGCGTTGATCGTGATCTTCGATTAACAGATACCGAGCCGAAGGCACATTCCATCTCGACATTCCTAGCGACAGCTTTTCAAGATCTCGCACCATTTGAGGCCTTACACTTGGGTGTGAAGAACGATCGTTAGGAGCTCGCGATTCTGTGGATATGAACTCGTACTATACTACACTATACTACATGCACTACATATACAAAAACCTTCCGAGAGCATTGTCGATCAGGCCGTTTGTATAGCTGAGTCTGGTTGAGCTGTTGAACATGTTCTTGATTACAGCGGCATATGATGTCCAGATGCCGTTTTGATTGACAGTGCAGGCACATATCTGAGTACACATTTGCTCGAATCTGACTATTTACTTATGGCGCCTTCCTTCAAACCTTACGACTATGCTTCCAATTCTATCGTACCTCGACGAGGCCGTTGCTCGTGGCGTCCTTCATCGCCGGAGTCCACCAACGTGTAAAGGCTCGCGGAACATCCAAAGAGAGATCATTTGATTCTGTGGCGAGCAGAAGCCAGCAGACCATCCGAAACAGCGTCGGGTCGTCCGTTCTGTAAGGACTCGAGATATAGAGCGTGTGCCTCCTGAGTTTCTTTCGCATATAGAAGGTTGTGAGCTCCATTGACGACAATGTCCCGTAGCATACGTCCCATTCCCATAATTGAGACCATATCTGTGCATGGCGAGAGGTAGAATTAAAATACGCCAAGTTCATCGAGGAAGACGCCACCCACCTGACACAGAATCTTATCCCGTTGCATGATGGTCGCAGATGGTACCGGCCAATTGAATTTATATGCGGCGCCTAGACGAGTAATGTTTTCGACTGGGTTTTGCACGCCGCTGAGAGGATTGTCAGCAATGGATATGACTCCCGTGGTCTTCCATTCTCCGAGGTGAGATATAGTCTCGTTGGGATGTTCTCCTTCCAGGATCGTCATGTTGTCTGGCCGATTAGCGAATCTGCAGTGCGCAGAAGAATGAAACGGATACTCTGGGCTGACGTCGTCGGGGATGTGTCCAAGCATCACCGCGTGTATGACGGCATGTGCAGGCCCGATGAGAGTGTCCCGGATCCAGTCTTCCGTGTCGACCTCTGAATAGATCCTTTTCGGAGAGCCTCGAGAAGTGAACCATGGGAAGACACGTGTAGCAAACAGCATGTGCGCCTCGTTGGTCCGGTCGAATGGAATTGCGTGAAGCAGTTCGGCAACTTGGGTTTCCACAGGTGCTAGCATGTTTCTGCAGAAAACAATGTTCCTTAATTGATGGGACTCGGGAATGTCATACTCTGTCGATGTTGGTACTTTTGTCCCTTTGAGTTGACCGAGTTCATAGATTTTAGGGCACCTAGGTAGAGCAGCCCAGACGAGGTCAAACAGGGTGTGCACTTGGTCTTGAACATCGTCGAATCTTGTACAGGGTAGCAGAGCGCGAGACAGTAAGTCTGGATCAGACGGCTCCTCCCCGATCTCTGATAGGGAGGGGGATGGGGACGGGCTACCGACGATAATGATCGGAGGAGGGATCGGATGGCCCATGCCGTCGTCCGATTCCTCGACGTCTTCAGTCTCGTCCGTGGCACCTTTGTGCAACATCATATCGTCGCGACTTGGTGAAACGCGACCCGTAGCACGCCGCCATTCCTTTGCGATCGAATCCGTAGGCGATTTGTCTGTCTGTATCTGACGTGATCCGGAGGGTACATCCGATGGACTGCCTGGACTCTGTCGAGGGCGTGAATGCGGAGAAGAGCATACGGGGGAGACAGGCTCCACGGGCACCTCATCAGCTGGAAGGGAGAACGGAAGTTCTTCACCGGCCTCAGCGAGAGTTGGCGGGGCAGGCGTTGACGGAAATTCTTCACTGGTATCAGAGAAGATTGGCGGGGGAGGCGTGGACGGAAGTTCTCCACTGTTACTAGGGAAGGTCGGCTGAGGAGGCGTGGACGGCAGTTCTTCACTGGTACCAGCGAAGATGGGCGGGGTAGGCATTGTCTCTTGTGATAGCAGGAGTGCAGACGAGAGATTCCCTGGCCCGCTCGGTACCCATATAAATACGGTCGTACGCTTTGCAGTCAAGGGACGATCCACAAGGAGAACAATAGACGACATGAGGTCGAGAATCCACAGAAAAGCGACAGGGCCAAGATCAAATCATTGTCCATCAGGTACCTGTCATGCACAGCTTCCTGTACATCAGCAAAAGCGCGTGAGGCCTTGGAGCATAGTCACTATCTGTCAGTGGAGGTTCTGTCCATACTCAGCGCGTTGCGAAGCAATGCAAGGAAATGGTGAACTCGTTGCAATGATGGAAATCACCACAAAGAAGTGAATACTCACACTAGACCGAATGATGGGAAGAGCGACTTGATCCTCAAGCATCAAGCTTCATCTTGCACCAGTGAGGCTAGGATTGTCACGTCGCAACAATGTCATTGTCAAAGCGCGAGTAAGAAATTACGTACGTTCGTTGTCCTCCATCTTCTGAGGACGATCTCACGATCTCAGATCAAGATCTGAATAAATCACGGTCACGTGTTGACCGCGTGGCCTATTGTTTCGGAAACTCTATATCAAGCCAGATCCTCTCCTTCTCTTCTCCCACCATCGCGTTCAACATGGCTCTCATCCTGTCCCTTCCCCCCCAATACCCGCTCAAAACTCTCCAGACCTACACCCTCCGGAACCTGGATACCAACGCGCACTGGCCGTCGGAAGCCATTTTCCGTGGGGAGAAGCATCTTCATGCAGCCGGACGCATCCAGATTGACGTCTATCGTGGCCAGCTGAATCTCTCGGATGGCAGATCTTTGGACGTTGTATGCAAGATCGGCTTCGGGAAGAAAGCAACGGACCGTGTCGCGCATGAAGCGTCCTTGTACAATGGCAAGCTCAGCCATCTGCAAGGCGTGTACATCCCGATCTGCCATGGCTATTTCGTGGGGGATGCAGATGGAGAATCGATGGGATGCCTTCTTGTGGCGTACTGTGGAGAGCCAATAATAGAGATGTTTATGCGTTTACCGCCCATATTCAAGTGCGTAACATCCTGCTTTTCAAAGTTATGTGTGCTTAGATTTCCCAGGACCGGCCTCGTTTCTGCCCTTGTTGCCATTCACGACGCAGGAGTGGAACACCGCGACTTAGCGCATCGCAACATCTTGAACTGCAAAGGGCTTCCGGTGATCATCGATTTTGACGATGCCGTGGATCATGCATGCGGTCGGCACATCTCCATCGTGGAAGGAGCACCAGCACCTTCCTTGTCCTGCGAGCTCGGCTGCGTTGAACTCTATCAGTTCTTCCTGGATCTCAGGGTCTGGACTCCTGGTGCGTCACTATACTCTCTTCCTTCTTCAGCGACTGACCTTGAAACGTAGCCTACATCATGTACACGGGCTGTTTTCAGCCTATCAGGTTGGCCTTCGATGCGCATGCCCTGGCCAAGACGGCGCCGAGCCATTGGTCTCACGAAGAAGCCCTCCAAGAAGCGTATCGCGTTATTACCGCACATGTCAAGGAATACTACCCTGCACAATACGAAGCCTGGAAAGCTAAACTTAGTGATAAACTTAGTGAGTTACTTACTGTTTTCAATCTCATTCTCGTATTCACGCTGGCCTTCAACTATCAGAAAGCAAGCGGAAGGCGCCACAATCAACCTCCGAGACCACATCTCCTAGTGACAGTCCCGAGCCACGCCTTTAATATATTTTTGGGACATATAGAGTTATCGTCGGAGGACTAGTCATGGTGTACACATAGATGTCTCTGTACTATATCGTGCTCTGTATACACGCACTACATATACCATATACAACAATATTTGCTGAAGCCGTCTATATTCGCACTCGTGATAAGTTAGAAGGAAAGAAGGGCTCACCTCGACCGTCATAATTTCCTAGACGCCACCACAGTCCTCAGCACCTCCATTGCCTCTGCATCCCCCTCAGCTCGAGGGATCTCATCAATGTAAGGGGTGTCTCACCACACTGGATCGAAATATGCATAGTTGAGGACAAACCGGTCGTTCTCTTGGTCCCGATTTCCGTCCATTTCCTCGTTCGCCACCGGTTCCGTCAAGCATGTTAGCTCCTCTGCGAAGTGGTCCATACCTGTGCCCGGTATCTAGGCAGCTCGTCCTCTCCCTCAGCAATCGGGATCGTGCACCATCTCAGTTTGAGGTAGCGAAGCGTGGATCTGTGTTGGACGATAAGATCCTCCACGTTCAAGGCCTCCAACGATCAAATCCTTCACGTCCGAAGCCTCCGCAAACGTGAAGCACGTCAAGAACAGTGATTATAGCCGCGGGTAATTGAGCCCTGCGAAGGTGAAGGGCGAAAATTTCTCAAAGTCGATGTGTGCTTCCAGCGCAACACATGTCAAGGTCGACGCAAAGCCGTCCGAAGGGCCGAATATCTGCGCCGTCCCAGAACGGCGTCATGGCTTGGTGCGGGAAATCACTCTCGTTGACTGTCTGTCAAAATGGAGATGCGTAACGTCTAGAGCGAAAGAAAGAGTCTTGCGAACGATGGCGAGTCGTATAGGCCGTCATCAGGAGTGCATAGCAATAGGTTCACACTACTGAGCGAGGTGAGCGACAGTCTGTCGGATGCCTTACAGTGCCTTGCATATCAGTCTGCAGTCGACGCGCCGAGATCTTTGTTTGTTCGGACCAAAGCGTGACATTTTAGCGCCCTGGAATCCTGTCTGCAGGTTCACAGTATGCACCTTCGTATGTCCTGTAGCACTCAACGTTCCCTTTAAATAAACAGATAAACTATCTACAGACAAGGTTCGCATAAAGATGTTCAAGTTCGAATGGCTGCGGCCCAACCGATACCTGCGCGCCGTGTCTGCTGCCTCAGTGCCATCCACCCGAGACACAATGCCGCTGCTGCCCCCGAGAAAGCACCTCGAATACACACGTAACATCCTCCAACATAGCTACAGCGAGCCTAGCGGGGCATGGATGTGGCTCGTGGGGGTTATGGTTGTCCTACCCTCATAGATGTCTGGCTCAAGCACAAGTCACGGTGCCTGAGGCACGCGAAGTTGTAAACATGGGCGGAGAACATGTTGGTCTGTCCAGAATGTTCATGCACCGCAGTCAGAATGAGCTCTTGGCTCCCCTCAGTGTTGACAGCCATGGGACGCACAAGTGTACTGTAAGAGCTATGGCTGCTACGCCCGATGCCGGCTGAGATGTGTGCCTTGGTGTGAGCTTCGAAGCTGTGCATAGCTTGCAGAAAGATCTGTGGTCGGGCGAGGTCCTCATGGCTTTTCGGCTACTTGGTCAATTGGATTAGAGACTTACACAAAGCTGATGCCGGTCGTTGAAGATGGCAAGACACTTAGACACAGACTCCAGAGTGATCAGAGCTGTCGCCAATTGACGTGTGACATGGGTGTGACTATTTGGCGACTACAAATAGATTTCTTGACGCGTCGACTGCAGACTGATATGCAAGGCACTGTAGGTCGGCTGAAATTCAGGCTCGTGAATGACTTGTTTCCGTCTTCTGAGGACGATCTATGATCAAGATCTGAACAAATCACGGTCACGTGTTGACCTGGTGGCCTTTTGTTTCGGAAACTACAGTATATATCTAAGCCAGTTCGACTCGTTCTCTTCTCCTACCATCACCTTCAATATGGCTCTCATCCTCTCCCTTCCTACTGAATACCCGCTTGAAACTCTCGAGACTTACACCCTCCGGAATCTCGATACCAACGTGAGCTGGCCGTCGGAAGCCACTTTCCATGGCGAGAAGCATCTTCATGCAGCCGGACGCATCCAGATTGACGTCTATCGTGGCAAGCTGACGCTCTCGCCGGATGGGCCTTCCATTGACGTCGTCTGCAAGATTGGATTTGGAAAGAAAGCAAAGGGCCGCATAGCGCATGAAGCTTCCCTGTACAACGGAAAGCTCAGACATCTGCAAGGCGTGTATATCCCGCTTTGCCATGGGTATTTCGTGGGGGATACAGATGAAGGAATGACGGGGTGTCTGCTTGTGGCGTACTGCGGAGAACCAATAAGGGAGATGTTCATGCGTTTGCCACCCATATTCAAGTGCGTATACATCCTGGTTTTCGTATTTATACATGCTTAGGGATTGCAGGACCGGTCTTGTCCATGCCCTCATTGCCATTCACGACGCAGGGGTGGAACACCGCGATCTGGCTCATCGGAATATCCTGAACTGCAATGGGCTTCCGGTGATCATCGTCTTTGACGATGCCGTGGATCATGAGTGTGGACGGCTCATCTCCATCGAGGAAGGAGCACCAGCACCGTCTTTCCTCTCCGATATCGGCTGCGTTGAGCTGTATCAGTTCTTCCTGGATCTCAGGATCTGGACTCCTGGTGCGTTAGCTCTGTACTTTCTTCCTTCAGCCACTGACATCGATGCGTAGCCTACATTATGTACACAGGCAATTTCCAGCCTATCGAGCTGGCTTTCGACGCGCACGCCCTAGCCAGGACGGCGCCGAGTCATTGGTCTCCCAAAGAGGCTCTGCAAGAAGCGTATCGCGTTATCACTGCACACGTCAAGAAGTATTATCCCGAACAATACGACGAATGGAAAGCTGACCTTGGTGAGTCGCTTGCTGTTTTCAACCTCATTCTCATACCATGCTGACTTTCTACAAGCCAAAAAAAAGCGCAGGGCCGCAGAGTCGGACTCCGCGTCAACATCTCCTAGCAGCAGCCCCGAGCCACATCTGTAATATATTTTTGGGACCGTCGGAGGACTGATCATGGTGTACACTTAGATGTCTCTGTACTATATCACGCTCTGTATATACACACTCATATACCATATACAACATCGTCTTATCACTGTTACTGAGGCCGTCTACTTGCGCCCATGATGGTCTTGAAGTCTGAGCCGCGGTATCATAGCAGTCAGAAAGACAAGGCATAATTCGAGATGCTAGTTAGCTAAATATGCTGTACACCCCAATGCTGACGCTGATTCGACCTGTCAAGCATCTTCTCGGACACGAGTGCACACGATGTCCGAAGGACTTTCCGACTGACCATGCACGAATCTTAAGTCTTCCAGCCGGCAAAGGTCTGGCTGATTGTCAAATGCACGCAGGAAACCACTTGACTTTCGAGCATGCCATAATGGTCTCAGCGTCTCGGACTCAGGCATTCAGACTCATCGCCTGCATGACCTTAAGATGATCATCGCACAGTGGGATGCGAAGAAGAGGGCAGCTCTAAGATACTGACATGAATGTGCGGCATCGACGTTACATACGCTTCACGCTTCGGCTTGTTACCGGTTCGCAGTGGCATATTCGCAGTACAGTACTGTGTCCAGGCTGAGGAAAAGGCAAATGTGACATGCTATGTCAAGGGCGATTCACCAACGGCGAGCTACCGGAGCGAGACCCGCTCGATTTTGCGTCTGTATCACAATGATGAGTCGGCGGGACTGGGATACCTCCAAAAGCACTCACCCATCTTCGCCTCGCAGGCAGCATACGTCTCTGGATAATATTTCTTGCAGTGCTCTATGATGACACGATATGCCTCCGCCAGAGCGTCCTCGGGAGACCAGCTCTCGGGAGCAGTCGCGGCAAGCTTGTGCGCATCATAAATCAGGGTTATGGGTTGATAGCTACGGAGGTATCGAATGTAGGCTAGATTGCAATGTTAGCAGAGCGGTCCGACAGCGTAAAAAATAAGTCATGCCGATGTGCACCTGGTGGCCAGACCCGGAGATCTATGCATAACTCACATATCTCGTCGCACACGAATTCCTCTTGCAAGGGAGCCGGCTGCCCTTTGTCGACATGGTAAGTCGCTCGCATTCCTCTTCTTCTGCATTCTCCAAATCAATTAGCATCGGCTGGCCCTTGTAGTCGAACACATTCCGGTCCTGGACATGGAACGCAACCGTGGCTTAGGGCGCGAAATCCTCGTTCAGTGATGTGTCATAAGTAATAAGACGTGTAACGTCTGGAGCAAGGGAAAGAGCCTTGGGAGTGACAGGAAGTTGTATGGCTCGTCATGAGAAACATATGACATTGAAATCCTTTCGCAATGCTGAGCGAGGTGAGCGACAGTTTGTCGGAAGCCTTGCATAGCCCGCGGAGGATAGCATATCACGTTCGAAGCTACGAGACTCACCCTATGGATGCTTGCAAGCTACACGTCAAGCACAGTTGTTCAGCATTGCTGGCCTTGCGTATTCCTCACTAGATAAAGGTGCAATCGTCAGCGAAGTAGCTAGAGTTGATCGCAAACATGTTGAGGCCGTCGAACTTGATCAGAGAGATCGACTCATCATCTCTCTGTCAAGGTCTGCCTGTGGGAGACTACCGTCGAACCGGCATTTGCCGAAGACCGTATTAGGAAGGTGTTTAAGATCGGATTGAAGTCAGTCGGTCGAGAGGGTTTTTCGCTGTGGGCCGCATCAGAGATTATAGCGGGATGAACAGGCTCCTTGTCAGCGAATATTGGATGCTCGTCTAGCTAAGTATGTGTCCTTTTCAGATCGCCGTACTCAAGTTATTGCTGTGAGTCCAATTTGAGTCGTGACCTAACTCGTATGCTGCAGCGAATCCAGCATGTCTACGGGACATCAATAGCAAGAAATTCGGATCATGTATCGAGTGACATATGCTAAGTATACAAAATGGAAATAGTGCACAAAGATGGTACATACATAATCACCTGGATCGATCCTAAGATAGTGGAATGAGGAGGTTCGTGCTCTGCTATGTTAAAGGTCTTTAATCGACGATGCCGCGCTAGAGATGCGAGATTTTGCTTTCGCATCTGAGCAATAATAATAATGAGCACAGAATGAGGGTAGACGTCAGCGCACTTACCCATTCTCGCCTTCCATTCATCGTAGTGCTCCAGGTAATATCGCTTGACGTGCTCTACAATGACGCGATATGCCTCTGCTAGTGCTTCTTCGGGAGACCAATGGCTGGGTGCGGTCGCGGCAAGCTTGTGCGCGTCATACGCCAGAGATATCGGCTGATAGGTACGAATGTATTGAATATAGGCTGAAACACAGCATTAGCTACGTATTGAGGGAGAGGGCAAGGTGAACCACCGGTTGGCGTACCTGGCGTCCAGACCCGTAGGTCTTGGCAAAGCTCATAGATTTCGTCGCAAGCGAAGTCATCCGGCATGGGAGCTGGTTGCCCTTCGTCAACATGGAAGGCCCGCTCGCATTCGTACTCGTCTGCATGCTCGAAATCGATTATCATTGGCAGGCCCTTGTAGTCGAGCACGTTGCGCTCCTCCAAGTCGCCGTGCCGCACATCAGCATCGTGAATCGCAATCGCGGCATGAATGATCGCAGTCCTACGAGCCTATCAGTTGCCCGTCATATTAACCGTCACGATGCGATGACTCACTTGAAGGTCGGCTCTAAGCGCATGAACATCGATTCGATCGGCTCCCCACAGTAGTCCAAAATGATGCACGATGTCGGCCCCTCCTCGGTATTTCCTATGAAGTAGCCATGGCAAGGCGGGATGCAGACGCCCTGCAGATGACTGAGCTTCCCTAAGTAAAAGTGCGCTTCGTTTGCGACACGATTCACAGCCTGTCTCCCGAAGCCGATTTTGCAGACGACGTCCAATGCAGGCTTATCCAAAGAAAGGATGAGTTGGCCGCGGTAGATGTTCACGCGGTCGTTTCTACAAATCCGCTTTGTGCTGCGAAATTCGATGAACGCGATCGCCGAGCCAGATGCGTTGGCATCGGCATCCCGAAGAGTAAATGTCTCTGATGTGTTGCGGTTGATTTCGGAAGGGATGATGAGTTTGAGAGCCATTTGTACGAGGTGAGAACGCAGAGTGCAGGAGTGGAGAGGAGAGCTTTCCCAAACGGCGCCTTCATATTCGAACAACAGATGCCACACAAGCGCCCAACAAGCGCCCGACTGGACTGCATCAGTGCATGTGATCGCGTAACAGAAATCAAAGCGAAGATTCCATCGGGCACACGCTTTGACTTGACGCGTTGATGTACGTAGCATGCACTGTGCAGTCACTGCGGGAAGAGCATAGATCTTTTTCGTTCAGGCGGATATGTGAGTTTTAATGAGTTCTACGGAAACACTTCGCGCAATTCTACCCAGCATAGTTTCACTAGGCAAACCGATTCAATCTACGGCAGGAAATCGACGATGTCAAATATATAGCTTTAAAATCGCCGTGCTCTTGTCTTCTTCGCCATTGCAGGGTCAACGTACGTACCGCATCAATTCAGAAGCACTCACAGTTATGCTGTGCTTGCAGGAATCATGTGCACTATGCTGCCGCTTTGTTCTTCGCAGCTTCGAAGTCAACGTGGCCTCTTGTGCCATATTTAAGTTCGGGGACTTTCAACGGCGATGCGCAATCATCACTCCTTATCCATCCTCGATCCTCTTCTGTGATTTATCATGCCTCGTCGTCGTCCTGCGTATCATGGCCATTCGCAGAATCCGTTCGATCTTCCTCCCTCCCCTGCACCTTTAGAGCCTGTCTCTCCGGTGAAGACGCCCTCACCCCGTGCAGCAGCAACATTTGCCCCGAGGCTAACTTCTGGACCGCAACGACATCCCTTTGACGATCAGCCATCACCGACTCATTTCATCTCGCAGGCGTATAGGCGACATATGGGACGATTGCCTCAGCGCGAAGGGACGAAGATGTTACATCCTGTTCCTCCTCCTGAAGAAAGAACATGCATCGCAGCTGAACGGAGGGCCAAGAAGAGAGCGAACGATAATAGTCTTCGCGTTGATGCCCTCGATCATCAAGATCATCAAGATCAACCGGCTGAGGGCTCTCCAGTTCAATCCGTTCCCGATTCCGCTCCAGACTTGAATCGCCCACTTCACCCCTTCGAGAAGCCCGACGAAAGTCCGATACACAATTTACTTGATCTCGTCTGGGCAGCATTGCCGCCCGTCCCAGATATCTACGACCAGTCTAAGCTCAGCGGTACGAGGAAGCCTACGAAGTCCTTCGATCTCGCGCTTCCTGGAGACAAACAGCTAAAATATATTGTGTTCTGCAAAGACATGTTGTCTCCGGTCGAAGGCGACGTCGCCGCTCTTCTGAAGGACATTGCTATTGACTGGGATAACGATGCCCACAGAACATTTGTTGCTCGTGTCTTTCCTTGGATGAGGGCCATGGACAATGCGAAGCAAATCAACTCCGAGGTCGATACGGAGGACTGGATCAACAGTGTTCTTGTTCGACCTGCGATCGCAGTGCTCCATGCTATCATTCTCGGTCACATTCCGGAGGATGTTGACCCGAGGTACCCTTTCTCCTGCTCATCCCACAACAAGCGTTCGACCCGACCCGACTTCCTCATCATCTTGCGTGGAAGACACCCCCGGGAGTCGATCGCGGGTTGCGGGGAGTACAAGACGCATAAGATCATCGCGGAAGGAGACAATCCGTTGTGGCTCGTGCAACGTCCTATCCCTAACCATCCCCACTGGGGCTTACAAATTCAACTGGCCATCCTCGTCGTGGGCTCGTAAGGGCGATAAGATCCTTGTTCAGGTACGTTACCGGTTGGTTCATAATCCTCTGATCCTGATGCGAGTCCTTCGTGTTCGAAGATATGGTCTCAGCTTAAGGACTGGGGTGCTTCCTGGGGTGTATTGTCATCCATGGAGCTCACCTCCTTTTATGCGACACAACCTAACGAACCTAACACTCTTTACATATCGGAGACTCAGGGACCTGGTGATCCAACGTTATTCCGTATGGTATGCTGGCTTATGCTCGCTACAAAGTCGAAGGGGGTCTCTTTGGATCTCCCTGCCCCTGATATTAAGTGGTGGAATTTGAAGACGAAGAGAGATACAACTAGCGGAGTGAGTGGTGGTCCTGCTCGTCGTACGCGTGCGGCGCGGTAGATAGTGGCAGTTGAGGGATAGCCGGTTGGATATGTACATTAGCAGAACCCTTAAATCGTTGCGGGCGAATTATATGTTGGCTTATTGGATTATGAGTCGAGCGCAGCATTTTGAGAGTTATTTCGCCTGCTTCAATGAGTTATTCTAAGCGATGCATTCAGCCTTATCAGCTGAAAACGTCTACAGGAGGAAATAAAGTATGGCGGTTGATGGTGTCGACCATGCCCATGTGCGCTACATAAAATCCTTGGCAAGTACTGGAGATCAGTGTGTCTCATATTCTTCGGCCTCGTCGTACTAGTGGTGCTGGCATACAGGATAAGTGCTGGCATACAGGATAAGTGCTGCACATCAGCTCCTCAGCGAAACATTCCCAGATCCCGAACGAGTACATACCTCACATCATATCTCCAAAAATCCGTGCTCCATCCTCTCGAAATATTCAAAATCGTCCACAGGAAACCTCTTGTCGATCGCACCCTCGAAGCCTGTGAACGCGCTTGTGTCCTGTTCCTCCGCGTCGGAAGGACCCGCATAAGGTGTGATTTTCCACCCTTTCAGTAACCCTGCGTATGTGAAAGCCGGATAATCTCCATATTTGTCTCTACGGGCGTTCTGGTCCCATTCGGTGCTCAGCATGAACTCCTTCAAGCCTGTCAACTCCTTAGCGAACCGATCCCAGATCTGAGACCACAACCTCGCCGGCTTGTCCTCGTCAAAATGAACAAGGAGGAGACACCGACACAGTTCGAGCCGACTCAGTGTCGCCTTATGCCGAATGATGAAATCTTCGGTGCCGATCTTCTCGTCGAATGTGATCCTCATCAACGAGAGTGATGATAAGCACGGAAAACGGAGGGCTTTGAAGGAGAATGTCGGTTTTATTCCAATGTGCTCCCCGCTATGGAGGACGAGGTGCGTCAGCGCTGACGAGCCGTTGAGGGATGGAAGTATGCGCTGGAACATGATGTCTTCCCAAAAGATGGACCATGGGTCATCAGGATAGTCTCTGTTGATTTTCGGGTCCAATTTTTCATTGGAAACAACAGTGATTTGCAATTGAGACAGCCCACGAAGGAGAGCCATGAACTCAGGTCGTTCGTAGACTGATTCGTCCGCCACAGCGATATTGACGAGAGTTAGGGACCGAAGAGAGATGGCCTTAGAAACTCCAACGACAGCTTCCAAGATTTCGAATGAGCTGCAAAACTCGAA
>SFCI01000042.1:0-49762 GCA_004681135.1 Hericium alpestre | reverse complement strand
CTCGTACGAGAGGCAGGACTCCCGCACGCCCACGCCTCGCAGCGATTCCCGCCCACCTCCGTCGCGCAGTGCCATGCCCACGCGGGACGAGGGCGTGCGCCGTCCAAGGCAAACGACAGGCTGAAGGCTATCCGCGACGCGAAGCGGAAAGCGGCGACCGGGTCGTCGATCTCTGATCGCGGCGAGCCACCGCCTAGCTCGAGCCGGCACACAGAGCGGCAGGACCAGCGCGGATATGGTTCTGAACGTGGATATGGTTCTGAGCGCGGATACGGGTCTGCTCAGAGGCGTCCTCCACCCGTCCAAGGTTTGCCGCCGCGTCCGGGAGGGGGGAGAAGGTTCTGATTTTATTTTCTAAACTATACTGTTCACGTACCCTGTACTCTCTTTGGACTGTAGGGACTCAGGACCCTTCAGAACGGATGTCTGTTGGAGTATATGATTGTTTGTGTTTAGGACAGGCTACGATTATGTTAACTGGAACATGACAGTTACAGCGTTACGAGGACACTGGATAGTGCAGAGTCATTCTGAGATTTCACCCAAGCTCCAGAGTAAATACTACTCACTTGTATCCAAAGTACGAGATGTTGCTTGCTATGCAGCGATAGGCTGGGATGGCCTTGGCAGCTCTCACCGATCTATCGTAAATCTAGGCGATACTTACTCGATCGAAGATAAGAGATCTTGGGAGATGCGCCCACAACGCGTGTAATGAACAGATGTTACGGAATTCGTGATTGCACCATGTAACCCGTGGCCAATTGTTGCGATTTCGAGACTTGGCTCTCAGCTGTTCTTAGTGGAGGCAACGCAATCGTGCGGCATTGCGGGTCGCAGTTTTGTACGATCTTGGGGCGTTTTGCTGTGTCCACCGAGCGGATCTTTCCTCACTGCCAGGGCTCCATGATGGACAGCACGCTGTTCCATTCACACGGCTGATCAGCCTGATCGGAGAATGATACCTTACCGCAGCAGTGGATGCGATGTCAGTCTCTACGGGAGAAACCGCCCGTACACAACTCATCTGGTCATAGAATCCGGGTGAGGGGAGTTAGAAGGATTCGCGACTGGAAGTTCTGCTAGAAGCACGCAACATGGGGCGGCATGCAATCTGCGCAAGGCAGTTATTATTGGAAATGAATTCTTTCGACGCTGGAGCATACCAGGGTGACACCGCTGTCGAGTTGCATCAGCTGGACGACAGTGCCTATTTTTGTACCCACCAATCACTGGGGGTTTCGAGCACTGCGAGACTCGACCGTTGCAATATGTGCGCGCGCTGGGCTCACTGGGGCAGGGCTTACGTTGGGGATGGACGTGGGGATTACGGGCACGCATTGCTCGCAAGTTTGACGCTGGCCTAGAGAGGACAGAAACGAGAAAGCCGGGACGACCGAGGGCGTCAAGGGTAGCACGACCCATAGCAATGGTATGCCCTGTATGCCCTGTACCCCCCTGGTTATAGTGATCACAGCAGGATGATCTGAACGCGTTGTTGGTAGCATTATGCAGTGTAACGATCTGACCAGCAATGATCTACGTACAGTGCATGTGCAGCGACTCGTCGAGCACCGATGGGACAGGACAGGACTTACTATGGAATATCGAGGGTATACAGTAGGTGGGAAGCCGACAAGACCGAGGGATGTCGGGAACCAATGAGGAGGGGTTGAGAAAAAGCGATGCGATTGGTTGTTGCCATGCCAGACGAGTGCATCTGTGATCGTGTTGCTACGCCCCCCATCAGAACTTTCAATCTCCGGCCCAGCGTTTCCTCTTATTGCTGCCTCGCCAAGACGTTATCTTCCCACCTTCGTCCCTCTTTCCTCCCTTTTTACGTCCTTCGCTTTCGATTTCTGTTCTCTTATCTTAGTCGAGTTGATCCTCGACTAATCAGACTTTCATTTCTCGAGGTATGTTGGGGTTCAAGGTTTATTTCTTTCCATGTCTATTGCGTACTTACCTTGTCTACCCCAGATCACCCTCTTTGATAGAGTCAACACACAGCGACCCTCTGGGAGGAAATTCATCATCTCGTCTAAAGACACCACCACACCTCGACGGTTTTTCTATCTTTGAACTTTAACGCTCTTCTACAATGGTCACATTCGCTTCTCTCCTTGGCGTCGCTGCCATCTACTCCGGTGTCGCTTTTGCACGCCCCATGCCTGATAGTGCGATCGGCAACGAAGTTGCTGTTTCTGCGCCTAACGGCACCCCCGAGTCTGCTGCCCCGACCTCGTAAGTTAATTTATTTTTTTCTCCCGCAAAGTATTTTTATCTGACTGTATTTCAGCACTGCTGCTGCCGGGAGCATGATGGGCGACTCTTCGTCCGGCGGCTCTATGATGGCCGGCTCGATGGCTATCGCCTCTTCCAGCTCTATGATGGCCGACTCGATGGCTACCGCCTCTTCCAGCTCGATGATGGCCGACGCGATGGCTACTGCCTCGTCCTCGGCAGCTATGTACGGTGGAGGTTACGGTGGTGGCTACGCATCTTCTGCTACCTCTGCCGCCATGAGCGCGCAGACTTCTATGGCCTCGTACGGCTCTGGCAGCTCCAACTGGGGTGGCGGCTCCGGCTACGACAGTTGTGTGCAGCGTAAGTGGTTATATTTTGCGGGATTGTTACGTCAGTCTTACCCAATGCGTTAGAATGTATGGCGAGCTTCGGCGCCCCCTCCTCGATGGCCATGCCGTCGCAGACCGGCTCGGCTATGGGTAGCTACGGCACTGGCGGAACCACCCACACCGTCTGGGTCGCCCCCAAGCAGGGTGTCCTCCGCTACGTTCCTTTCGCGACCAACGCGTCCGTTGGTGACACTGTCAAATTCATCTGGGGTGCCAACAACCATACCGTCACCAAGTCGTCACAGCTGGAGCTTTGCAACAAGACTTCGCAGCAGCCCTTCGTGTCTGGAACCCAGAACGCGTCCTTCGTCTGTAAGTAGCTTTTGCGATTCGTGTAAATTCGATACCTGACGTCGCATGTTCGTCTAGTCACCCAGGTTGTTAACGACACGAGCCCCACGTTCTACTACTGCGGTACCCCTGGCCATTGCCAGGCGGGCATGTTCGGTATCATGTAAGTCGCTTGCTTGGCGCTATTTACTGAGTGATACTTACGACTACCCCAGTAACCCTCCCAATGCGTTCATGAGCCCCACCTCTGCTGCCCAAATGATACCCATGATGGCCCAGAACGACTCCTCTATGGCCGCTGCTTGGTCGTACACCCAGAGCGCCACTGCCAACAACACCGGTGCTGCCAACTGGGGTTCCAATATGGACATGAGCTCGATGCCCCAGTGGTCCAAGTCCTACATGGCCGACAACATCATGTACACTCGCGCCTTCCTCGCCGCCAACCCCGAGGTCGTCAACGACGACAGCTCCGTCGACATGAGCAAGGCTCAGAGCAACGCCCTGATGGTCCCCACCGACATCAGCGCCGCCCAGAACGCACCACGTACCTGCCGAACCACCTGACGCACCTTGCGCCAGGCACACGATCCTTCCCTCCCGGTATGTACGCCTACTTCAAATGGGTGCCGGCTCCACCACTGGCCTCCCACGTGCACTCCCCGTGCCCTTGGGTTTGCAACGCGAGCGCCGCCCACTCGACTTCAACACGCCGGGCAGCGAGAGCGATGGCGACGATGCCGCACTGTTCAGCGAGGCAATCTCCGGCGGCGTGAACGACGACGACTTGGACGATGTCTTCATCCGGTTGTCAGAAGATGGGGTGGAATGGGCGATGGCGACGGTGAGCGCGGACAGCCGTGAGCCACGGACGGTGAACGAAGCGCGAGCTGGAGCTGAGTGGCCGAAGTGGGAGGAGGCAATTGAAGACGAGTTAGTGAGAATGGAAAAAATGGGGACTTGGAAGCTTGTCGAGAAGCCGGACCGCGTGAACATCGTTGGGAGCAAGTGGGTCTTCAAGATCAAACGCGATGCTGCTGGCACGATCATCAAATACAAGGCACGCCTCGTGGCCCAAGGCTTCTCACAGATCCCGGGCGTCGATTTCACTGACACTTTTGCGCCAGTCGCAAAACTTTCGTCGATTCGCATCCTTGCGGTGCTCGCAGCCCACTTCAACTGGGAGCTGCATCAAATGGATGTCAAAAATGCATACCTCAATGGGGATCTTGACGAGGAGATCTACATGAAGCAGCCACCGGGTTTTCCTGCCCCTGGCCAGGAACACAAAGTATGTGCCTTATTTAAACCCATTTACGGGCTAAAGCAGGCTGGCCGCCGGTGGTACAAGAAACTCTGTGCCGCTTTTCTGGGCATGGGATTTACCTGGTCATCGGTCGACCACTCTGTCTTTTTCCGGCATGGTGCCGGCAGCAAAATTGTACTCATCGCCGTCTTGGTCGATGATTTGGCCATAGCCGCAACCTCGGTCAATGCCATGACGGACGTAAAAGATGTGCTCAATGCACGCTTTGAGATGACTGACTTAGGCGAGATGCATTGGCTTCTCGGGATCGAGATTAAGCACGACCGGGGGGCGGACGATCTCGATGTCGCAGCGTGCGTACATCGACACTATCCTGGCCCGCTTCAATCTCGAGGACTCGAAGCCGCTGGATACCGCCCTCGACCCGTCATTCCAGCTCACCACTGCCCAAAGTCCCTCGACACTGCAGCAATACGAGGAGATGCGCAACGTACCGTACCGCGAAGCTATTGGCTCGCTTATGTATGCGGCACTAGGCACACGCCCTGATATTGCGTATGCGGTTACAACCCTCTCGCAATTCATGCAGAACCCAGGCCGCATGCACTGGGAGGGCGCGAAATGTGTCCTGCGTTACCTTAAGGCGACGAAGGAGGAATGGCTGACTTACAGGGGTGATGCCAAGACAGGCATCATGGGATACTCGGATGCGGACTGGGGATCTAGCGATCACCGGCACTTCATCTCCGGATATGTCTTCCTCGTTGACAGTGGAGCTGTCTCTTGGTCCTCCAAGAAGCAGCCCATTGTTGCCTTGTTGAGTACCGAGGCGGAGTACGTCGCGATGACTCATGCCGCCAAGGAAGCTGTCTGGATGCGAGCCTTCCTCGGAGAAATGCTTACCCCATTTGATATGCCAACGCTGCTCCACTGTGACAACCAATCGGCTATGACGCTCGCCAAGGACAACATCTTCCATTCGCGAACGAAGCACATTGCCATACGCTACCACTTCATACGCAACATCATCGAGCACGACGAGATCGACCTCGTCTATTGCCCCACTGCTGAGATGGCAGCTGATGTCCTTACGAAGGCCCTCACCTGTCCGAAGATGGAGAAGATGAGGGGACTAGTTGGATTGGAACGGCACGAGGTTTGAGGGGGTGTGTTGAGATCGGGCAAACGCCCGTGCCGCGAGTGTGTTTTCTCGTTATCGCGTAAGATTAGATTACCGGGCCTGGAGCCCAGATCGATTACATAAACTATACAGTACCTATTCAGCCACTCGTGCGCTCGGTACTAACAGCGCACATACCGACGCGGCTAACCTCAGTGATTTATTCCCATCACTGAGGTGAGCCATCGTGCTTCTTTTATTAATGATGTCGATCGTACTTACTTCTTGTACCTAGTTTCTGATTGTCCGTCTCGTACAGGTACAGACAAATGAAGTGATTTATTCCCATCACTGAGTTTCTGATTGTCCGTCTCGTACAGGACTTTGCTCGACGTCTGTAATCTTAACAAATGGTTGGAGCCTTAGTCCATGGCGAGCGGAAGGAAATTGTGTAAGCATCGGGGAAAAGCAAGAGACCTCAGATTGATGTGCGGGAGACCTGGATCCCCATACCTCCCGCAGTGCGGCAGAGTTTGGCCTGCAGTTGCAACCACCGTACTTTCTGGGAACCCTATATTCACGAATGGAGGCAGTTTTGAAGGCGAAAGGTGGACATACAGGTTTCTGACCCCATGAACACTTAGAGTAGATGGAATTCAAGCATATATTGCATTATGACACTATCAAGTAGCATTGTTGACTGTGCAGAAGGCAAAGGACAAGGGATATGTCACGTGACACTTATGTAATTCTCGTTACTTTTGGCAGCCGCGAGTATACTGTACTGTTTCGACCATTTCTCGCTGAGGAGGGATCCCTGTGACCTGTGACCACTTCGCGCTTTCGCGCAAGGGTCCCGTGACGGTGACACGGGTACAAATTTCGCGCTGGCACACTTTCTGAGTCACGCCGGTGTGAAAAATACACCCTGCGAGGGTCACTGCATCTGCGGCGAGTTGCAACAAGTCGGTGGGGAGCATCTCAGAATGTTCAAATTTAACCGTAAATGTGGCCAGCAGGACAAATATGGGCTTCTCCAGGCCAAAACTATAGCGGGATCTTGGCGGGATCACACCCGAAGCCCGGCGGAGGCCTCAATCATGATGCATTGGGCGGCAAACGGCCGTCAGAGATGCGATTTCGGTCGGTTTTGGGGGATTTCGGGCCATTTTGAATCTGTTAGAAAATTTCGCGCAACCTGTGTGTGACCCGTGACAAACCTATGAATTTCGCGCTGGCCAGAGGGCCGTGACATGTGACGCGAGAATTGGTCGAAACAGTACAGTATTGCTTGCCAGTGTACAGCGGCCCGCCTTGTTGCCGCCGGCCCGGATTATGCCGTCAGTGACTTTGAAAACGACGAGCGAGCGTCTTCAAGCCTTCGATTCGACGACGTCTCGACTTGTAGATACTTATCGACTCGCAGTATCGTTCTTCTCCTGTGAATCCGAGTAACTTCATAAAACTTCACAATGCCAGCCCCTGCCGATTTCCTGAAGTTCGTCGACGGCAACGAGGAGGCCTTCATCCAGCGCCTCGCCAGCGCCGTCGAGATTCCTAGGTCAGTTTCATCTGCTTTTACACGTCAAATATGCAGGCTTGACGATCGCCTTTGATCCACGTCCCTTGCAGCATCTCTGGCGATCCCGTGCACCGCGAGGATGTCTTCCGCATGGCCTCTTTCCTGGAGTCGCAGCTTCAGGCATACGGCGTCGAAACCAAATCAGTGCCCCTTGGATCGCATGAACTGGACGGCCAGAAGCTGCAGCTCCCCCCTGCGATTCTGGGCAGGATCGGAAACGATAAGAGCAAGAAGACGGTCCTGATCTACGGCCACTTCGACGTGCAGCCGGTCTGTTCATTTCTTCCGTCTCAGTGGAGGAGCGCTAATTACTGATTGCAATCGAACACATATAGGCCGAGCTGTCCGACGGATGGACGCACCCACCGTTCAAGCTCACTCGCGACGAGTCGACGGGGCGCCTCTACGGCCGCGGCTCGTCGGACGACAAGGGCCCTATCCTTGGCTGGGTCAACGTGCTGCAGGCCCACCACGATCTCAAAATCCCTCTGCCCGTCAACCTGCGCTTCTGCTTCGAGGGTATGGAAGAGAGTGGAAGCGAAGGCCTGGACGAGTTCATCCTTGCAGAAGTGAAGAAAGGCAAGGATGGATGGTTCGATGGCGTTGACTGTGTTTGCATCGTACGTCTCGATTCCACCTTTGCTGGATGTCTCACTAAGTCGCGGGGGGCCTTGAATGTAGTCGGATAATTACTGGTTGAACACGCGCACGCCATGCCTCACGTACGGTCTCCGCGGACTGACCTATTTCAAGATCACAGTCTCTGGTCCTGGGAAGGACCTCCACTCCGGTGTCTTCGGCCGCATGGTTTACGAGCCCATGACGGATCTCATTGCACTCATGAGCAAGCTGGTCGACTCATCAGGCAAGATCCTGATTCCAGGCGTCGACGAGATGGTTCAGGAAGCGTCTGAAGAGGAAAGGTGAAGTGTTTATCTATTCAGATTTAGATCTCAGCTGCTAACGCTCTCCCATCGTGTGACAGGCAAATCTACGAGAAGTTGGACTACTCCATCAAGGACGTCGAGGAGTCCGCGGGCGGATCGATCGCCCTGAGCGACGACAAGGCAACCGTGCTCATGGGCCGCATGCGCTCGCCCTCGCTCTCCCTGCACGGCATCGAGGGCGCATTCTACGGCGCGCGCCAAGACCGTGATCCCCGCGAAGGTCTCCGGGAAGTTCAGCATCCGGTCAGCGCGCACCGTCCCATGCACATCCGCGTTGCTTGACGAGTGTCTGAGACAGGCTTGTGCCCCCGCAAACGCCCGAGAACGTCAACCCGCTCGTGATATCGTACATCGAATCGGAGTTCAAGAAGCTCGGAAGCAAGAGTAAGCTTGTCATTGAGGATCTGCACGGTGGCAAGCCGTGGGTCGAGGACTACGATCACTGGAGCTACGCGGCGGCCTGGAGGGCAACTGAGGTGCGCTATTCATTTGATATGGTTGCAGAATGCATCCGCTTATGTTCCTATCGCAGGAAATCTACAAGCAGACGCCCGACCTCACGCGCGAGGGCGGGTCCATCCCCGTCACGCTGACCTTTGCCGAGGCATTAGGCGTCAATGTGCTGCTTCTGCCCATGGGCAGGGGCGATGACGGTGCTCAGTGAGTACTCTTCTCGTATAGTTGCGTGGATGTCCCATCATCTCCACATGGATGTCCCATCATCTCCACATGGATGTCGCAGCATTCCTGCGTGAATGTAGCATAATCTCTGCGTAGATATTGCATTGTCTCTGCGTAGATGTCGCGTTACCTCTGCGTTGATGCTGCATCTTCATCGCGTCGGCTTACTTCTGTCTCGCAGCTCCACAAATGAGAAGCTGGACAAGTCCAACTACATTGAAGGCGTACGTTCTCGTCCCTTATTGTCTCATTGTAACCTGAAAGCTTATTATGTATCTTTGCAGACCAAGCTCCTCGGCACGTATCTGTACGAGGTTGCAGAGGGGACGAAGGGACAGTAGGCGCCGCCATAGCACTGCCGCTGGGTGCTCGTATGAGTGGGAAGCGAAGTTTGTAAGGTAAAGAAACCAAATGTATCTGAACTGCTGTATAGGTATCCATGATTCGTAATCTGGGGCTCTATATCCTAGGTATGGCCGTGCGGCCTTCTGTTTTCAGAAGGGTCTCCTGGCTCTATTGGTATGTTGATCGGGAGCCCTTGAGTAGAGGCGCGGCCGGATGAACTAGAGCAACTGCTCGCGAAGTGAATGTCTCCATCTGACTGGAACTGTACAGGTATTGATGATTATTGCTGATGTGACATCGTAGCATCGCAACTTTGATCGATGTCGCCTGGATCTATCAGAATCCTCTGCAGTTCCTGAAGAGCTGTACCGCAGAACACACGGTACCCAGGGCCTTAAGACCAGAACTGAAGAGCCATCGAGTCGCTGCGACATACATAGGTATTTCGTGCATGGTAAGTTGGGGATCCTACTGCGGGATCATTGGTCATGCCGGATGATCTGAAGATCAACCTTTTCCCGCTGTTCTCAATCACGACGTTGATTGCGGAGCTGAGTCTGCGAAGCTCTCCGGCAACAGAATGTCGAGAACACGCAACTGATGTCCTGTCTTCGTAGCGGTGCCAATATACCTTGTCGAGCCAGTTTCACTCACGACTGGAGGCTTCAAACAGCGCTCACAGAATTCCATCCACGACCGCGTGGTTCTTGATCAGTCCTTTTGGCCACATGCTAGACTATCTCTCCAATAGGAGGAAGACTTCGAACTCGAGGGCGGAACTGCTTGAGTACCGCACAGCAATTCGGTCTGGTTTTGTTGGATGGTCAGTGCCTTCAGCTATTTAAGTAAGTTATGATATCTCGGTCGAAATCTCCTCCCGACGACCCAGCACAGGGTATATGAGCAGATGAAGTGGACGCTATCGATCGTACGGAAAACCGTCGCCTCACAACATGCTGCTCGTCAGAGCTGAACTCCTCGCGCTATTTCTGGAGAGCGTGCTCTACGGTCAGCACTCTGGGATTTGGTCCTCTATGCGCTATCCTGTGCTGATTATTCTTGAATGCAGGCATATTTTTCCTACTTTATTGGGCGCTGCTTGTGGCGTTGGTCCGCCAGGGAGACGAAGCTCAACTCCGCCAGCGTATTCTGCTACCAGTCGCAAGTCTCATGCTTGTGCTAGCTACTTCCGTAAGTTCCACCAAAGCGATTGAGTCGCCGGGAGCTTATTATAGTCTCGCTGCGCTGGCTTGTCAGCACGTCATCATCAGCTTCGTCCGATGTTCCACGGCCTTTTCGTCAGTCGAGGAACCTCTGTCATATTTTGAGAATATCGCCCATCCATTGTTTGTTGCAAAGAACATCATTTATGCCACACAGACTCTGATTGGCGACAGCGTCTTGGTATGTCTACCCATGTTGACGACGTCGAGTAATAATTTTTTGTAATTGTAGATTTGGAGGTGCTACACGATATACGGCAAAAGACTATATGTCGTCGTGCTCCCGGGCCTGGCCCAACTCGCCAACGCATGTGGGTCTTTCGAAGATATCCTCTTCCACGTACACTGAAGCAAGCGCTTCATTTAAGGTGCTGGCTACGCCGTCTGTTGGGAATTCTCGCGAGCGAAGAACGGGTACACTGTGTTCGCCAGTGCACCCCCCTGGATCACGGCATTCTTCGTCTTGACCATGTGTATCAATGTGTCTTGCAGCAGTAAGTGCTTCCGCTGTCCCTTCTATCGCAAATCGTGACCAGAGGGCGGCTAGTCGCCATCTGCTGGCGCATTTACGCGGTACTCTGTATAGCATTGGAGTCCTGGGCCTGCTCATAGCCCATCTGAAAAAGTCGAACGGCCAGTACGCTGCGATCGACGTGATCTCTCCTCTTGTGGTAAGCTGCCGAAATATATGTTTCATGCCCAACCATTGATCCATATATTGAACTGCGCAGGGACTCACTTTCACGTTAATCGCCCTGCAGATCCAGTTCAGGCTGGATCCGACCAATATCGTACCCCTCATTGACTCGCGCCTCTTCCGCACGCCCCGCCTTAGTGGTGCAAACAATGTTGACCTGCCGATGAAAGCTTTCTCGGTGCACGTTTGTCAAAAGACCGAGTTGCATTCCCCGGAATCTTGCAGCGAGGACAAAGTGCCAGTGGAAGGTTGCGGCACACCAGTATGACAACAACACGAAACCTTGGGCGATTGAAATAACTATATCTATGGCATTTGCTCTTGTACAAATCTCTCACTGCTACGATTATCTTCACGGCACATATGTATTCAAGCGATCCGTTGCCCCGTCGAGTCATTCCCGCTCGTGTATTTGCGCGGTTGCCACCTAAGAACCTCGAACTGCTCTGGCAGTATTTGCTGCCAGTGCATCTGCCCGCTTCGACAGGCGTTATATAAGGTATGAGACGAGTGCACGCATCAATTTGGTTCTGGTATTGCACCCCGGACTTTGATTCAAATCAATCATTCCCTGTAAGATGCTCAGCCAGCGAATAGGCCTGTCAGGACCTACGCCGCGGAACACATAATGTCCAGATCTTTGACACTGCGAAAACCGCGGACCTCAGTATAGCTGGCGGTACGTCACAGACTCGTATACAGCTGTACTGATGGCCGTTAACAGTCATGTTCGGAGGATGTTGAAGATCAGATGACCTACCGCTGTTCGCAACGAGTTCGTGCTTGTAACTGCACCTGTAGATTCTCAGGTATACCTTGAATAGCTATCAGCCATGCGTGCGTTTCAAAGCATCTAGTTGCATTATATACAAATATGGGGATTTGCGCAGAGTACAAGAAAAGAGAATACATGGATATCACCCGTCTACCAACACGCCAGAGAAGAGACAGAACTCAGAAGTCGCCGAGGTCGATGTCGATCGACTCCAGCACGCGCGACTCGAAATCGGTCTTCGGCTTCGTCTTCTGCGGGCTGCCGTTCGCATGCGGCGGGGGCGAGAGCGAGCGCGGCGTGCCCAGCTGCGGCGACTTGCCGTTCACGGCTGGCGTTGCTGGCGTGCTCGGTCTGAAATTTCGCCAGCGAGAACAAGGGGAAATAACCAGTTGGCATCACACTGCAATGCAAGCATGGAAGGAAAAACACAAACCTGGACGCAAACATCCGCGGCACGGTCTTCAGGCGCGCGCTAGCATCGGAGGGCACGGGCGTGCCCGCATGGCTCGCGGCCAGCTTGCGCTCGCGCCGCTTACGCTCCGCCTCGAGCAGCTCGCGCTCACGTACCGCCTCGAGATTCGCCCTGCGGTTCCGCTCGTTGACCTTCGCGAGCAGGTCGTTGCGATCCTCGCTCGCGCGCGGCGTCGCGGGGCCCATGAGCACGGTGAGCTCTTCGATCTGCTTGTCGAGGGTTGCTACTTCGACGAGATCGTTGCGGCGGAGCGCGAGCGTGCGCTGTTGGTGCAGCCGCGACTTCTCCATGCTGCGAGAGGAGGAGAACTGTCCGCCCGCCATTTGGGCTTTGCGGGCGAGGATGGCGGTCACGTCGCTCTGGTGGGGATATCAGCAACATGAACCGTTTTCAAGAGATGGGACGAACGTCAGTAAGAGGCTTGATTGCTAGTTGCTGCAATTGTTCAGCCTTCCTCTGTATCTGGCGCTTTGATGGAGGTTTGATGTGGTCCGCCTCGAGTACTCTCATGAGGCGATCAAACTCGCGCTAAAGGGGACTTCAGATCCGGATGTACGTGAGAGCTTGTGTTCGTCAAACTGACCTGTGTATATGGTGAATTGGACACTTTGTCCATAGGCCATGCTTTGACAGATTTTCCGTGCTTCAGCTCGACCTCTTGGTTGGTGAAGTGGCCGTTGATCTTATACGGCTTCACGAGATCCACGGCGAGGTCTTGAACAGGTTATTATGGGCCGTATGCACATAGAAACCTGGACGTACTCTGGATCTCACATATACGATAGATGGGCTGGCCGCTTTCTCTGTCCTGACCAATCAGGTAGCGCACCCATGCACCTAGCGTGACATATGAGATTATGGTGGTCCATCAATCCGAGGGCCTTACCTTTAACGTAGTCCTCAAACCATGGTGATAGGCAGTGCTTGGCAAGTTTATCTCTCGTCAACGAGGCGTGCCAGAGGTCTTCCATCGTAATCTTCTCATCATCCGGGTGGGTCTTACCAAGCAGCTTGAGCTCCTTCTCTTCCTCCTGCTCGTACTTGCTAATCTGGCCATCTTCCTCGTTTTCAGAGTCGGTCTCCATATCCATAGGCGATGAAGAGCGATCGCGCTTCGGAGACGTGCGGCTCTTCAGACTTATGAGCACCGTACGTGAGGAAGACATGCGCCATACATACCCGCTTGTTCTCGTCCTTCGCTCTTCTCCTCGCCTTAAGCTCATCGAGCTTCCGGTTCTTCTCCTTCGTCTCGCCACGCACGGCATGTTTCCCTACATCCGGACAGTTCAAGCCTTACCCAGATGGACGAGTCATAGACAAAGAGCGTACGCTTTGCCGCCTTCGAAACACCGTCTGCGTCGCCTCCCCTCTCCTGCTGCTTGAGCATCTGGTCCAAATTCCGCTTGTCCTGTATGCGCTGCATCTCCTCCAGCCGCTGCGCAAGAACCTCCTCGCGCTCCATCTCGGTCATATCAAGCAATCTGCAGCGCATACACGTGCGTAAGCCAAGAATAGAGGATGCAGTGCGCGCCCGAGGATGCATACCGGAGTCGGTCTGCCTCGTCGATGTACTTGCCCTCCAGCGGAAACGGGTTCGTGTTGTCGTCCTCTTCTTCACTCTCGGGGGCGTCGCGGTCGCTTTCGCTGCCTGAATCGACGCTATAAGGTGCATGCATCAATAAAGGGCAGACAGACAAAGAAACGAAACAAAGAACTCACCTTGCTTTGCGCCGTTTGGAGCCAGAGCCCTTAGACTGGCGTCTTTTGCGCTTCTTCTCGGTGGCCCCGGCGAGCTCGAGCAGCTCGTCGGAAAAGTCGCCTTCAGAATCGGACATTGTTGTGCAGGAGGAGAAAGGGAGGAGATGGGAGGAGGGAGAGTGATGAGTTGGTTGTTCCACGATGTCTTGTCCTCTTACCACGCCCTGCACAGCCACCGGATCTCTGGCGGTCCGGCGCTTACAACTCAGCAACATCTCGACAACATTCCGACATATCTAGGCGAGCAGCAGAAATACAGGATACAGAACATCGGCCAATGATCACGACTGCTCTGCAATAACCACCTTCTTCCTCTCTGCCTTCGGCTTGCTCTCGCCAGCCCTCGTGTGTTTTCTCCTGCGCTCTTCCTTGACGCGAGCGGCTTCCACCACCGTCCGCTTGAGCTCTCCTGCTTTGTAGACAGGTTTTGGTATATGGCGGCTCCTGAGCGACGGACGTGAGTAGATGAACACATGCAGACAGTTGTAGAGACCGACCGTTGTACTTTGCCGACCTGGGCGTCCGTCTTCCACCGGTCCTTGAGGCTCTCGCGGTACTCGATCGCGGCACGTTCTCTCGCGGTGACAATACCCAGCTTCTCCGACGCGTTCGCCTTCCACACACGCACGTTTCCGTCGTCCGATCCCGACAGCACGAACCTCGCATCTGCTGAAAACGCAGTCGACAGTACTCTGCACGATAATGTGACTTTAGTCAGCTCCTCGCTGAATAGTGGAAATGGTGCCTACCTCTGCATTCGTTTTGTATGGTACACCTCCGGATGTGTCCCCTGCCCTTCTTTCCAGATCCGCACCGTCCTATCCCAACCGCCGCTCACGAACTCCGTGCCAGTGGGACTCCAGTCGCAGCTCATGACAGCTGCCACATGGGCCTTATATATCTGCGTAGGCGTCGATAACGATCGAATGTCGAATGTGTACAGATTGTGGTCTTCTGATCCGAGAAGGATGGATGTGGGGAAGGTGGGCGACCATGATAGCGAGTTGGCTCTCATCTTGAATCTCACGTCAGGACATAAGTGATGATAAAAGGGGTCAGACCCACCTGCATGACCACTCGCCTCTCCGCCTTTCCAGTACGGATGTCGTAAAGAATGAACGTACGATCGGAGCCTATTGAAGCCAAAACCGACGACTCGGACAAGTTGAATCTGACGTGGCTGACAGACTCCGTAGAAGTGGGAAATGTAAGGTTGGAGACGGGCGCGCTCCTTCAGGACAATGAGATGCTGAAATCTGTAAGGACAGTGAAGAACACGTACTTCGTTTCGTCCCATATTTGTACAATATTAGAAGCCGTCGCAAAGAGGGGATCAGTGCGATGGTGATCTATCGAGCTGCGCAACAGTAATCAGCACTTCACCGCCAGAAATCGCAAGAAGACGATCTCACTTGAACGCAGTTTTCCCCGGAAACACGCTGAGCGGCTTCCGCTGCGAACCTTCAGCATACCTTTCTGATGACATAGAAAAAAAAAATTGTCGCACCTCAGACGGACCAGCAATCATCGATTCATCCAACTCCGACGCCGGACGCATGTCCCACATCTTGACATTGCGATCCACCCCACAACTCAGCACGCGATGCTCGTCCGCGAAACACAGCCCCGACACCTTGCCCTTATGCGCGCCCGTCACCCTCGCCACATGCGTCCTCCTCGCAAGGTTATGCAAAATAATATCTGCACACGGCGATCAGACATGGAGCCCGCGATCACACAGGGGAGAATGCGCACCTCCGTCCCAGCTCCCGCTCACGACGTCCGTGACGGACTCGGGGCGGCGCTTGAGCACTTCCACGGCGTCGACGTGGCCCTCGAGCGCCGCGACGAACGGCTTCGCGAACATGCGCTCCATCTTCGCGGCGTTGAGCGCGCGGGTGCCCTGTTGATGTTGCTGTTTATACACGAACCCCGGACCGGACATCGTTGAGTTGTTGGTCAGTATGGCCTGTGTACGGTTGGTGTTTTAATGATATGGAGTGGATTGTGGATTTTGGCTGCTGAGTGGTTGGTCGCTCGACATGCGTGCAGTTGAGCAGCATGTGTAGGCAGATACAAGGTGCGTGCGATCCCTTGATTTCGTGCGCTGCATGCCGGTGCTCCTTACGGTGGATGCATATATCGTCTTGCCGACTTAGGATGAGTAAGTCCTGAACGTCATCGTCAAGTTGCGGGGAAACTGAGCTACCGACACCCATGAACAACGAACCCCATTTTCCAGCTGCTGACAAGTACACCATGGACATCGGTACACCAAAACGGTCAATGAAACAAGGAAAGCCAAGACTTGTCATATGGGTGTGGGCGATCTTTGGCCCCGATGCGTGGTACGCGAAGACATCAACGTCAATCATCAATGCACACTGCTCAAGAATTGGCAAAAATCGATGGCGACCCCACATTCCGCACGCGGTTGGGGCTCTGTGATGGCACCGATCTTGGCGGCCTTCTTACATACAGTCATCACCCGCTGAGCGATGAGGTTTGGACGGTTCGGACACTTCTAGAAACCGTAAACCCTCCATCGCTCAGCGGACGATGTCTGTGATTGACTTACACAGATCGACCTGCTTCGACTTCTTCAAGGTTGTCCGAGACTAGGGTTCCTCGTGTTTGCCCTTGCCTCATTACGCCGCCGAACGCATACAGTACCATCGATAGGGTACTTACTAAATCCCCGCCTCCTCTCCTCTTGTGAGCTATGCCAATTGATTTTCTTCTTTGTATCAACCAGTCCGCGCGGTCTTGAAAACCCCAATCAACCTGAGCAATAGCTTTATTCCGTCGGCCAGCCTCGCGGATGATCGGATGGCGGACGATTCAACATTCGATCTCGCGGGTCCAACAATCTGGATCTTGCAGCATATCAACGGTTATAAACGTTTAGACGTCAGGCGCTCCCATCCATTCTGCAAGGATGCAAACTAGAACCCAACCCAAACGCCACACGATCGCCTCTCGATGCGCCCGCATCAGCCGCCGCTTCGAAACTTAAATCTTTCTGACTGAGCACTCCAACCCCGGCCGTGCTTACAGCCGTTTGCTGAATGATAGGCCCCGCTCCGGAAAATATTCATAGAGATCGTGGTTTACCGAAGACGTCAATTCCATCAGCCGTGTCCTGCCGCAGCCACAATCCGCACGAATTGGCGAGCGGCGACAAAAATCCAGGTGGCGTGCCCCTTCGAAATCTGGATGCCGTCGTGCTCCGCTTCGAGGGACCCATTTGACATAATTTCCCGGGGTGCCTATCGTTCAGCAAACGGCTGTATGTAGCTTTTCCACGGAAGCAACATTTGTGCAGAATCTCTGCATACTCGAACCTCCTGCTCCTCTCCAATTGCAATACGACAGGAATGAGTCTGAGATCTGAGGCCGAGGCCAAGGCCAACAGAGATTTCATAGATTTAATGTATTTTGCTGGACTGTGATCACGGGTATCGGAAGAAGTGCACATGTACATGAAACCAAACGTTCGAATGAAGGACGAAGAAACATGAAGGGATTAACCGGTAGGCCTGCAGTGTACGATGCATGTACTGTATGAGGGGCAAAAAAGCGAAGGGAGTCCAGTAATCACAATAGTTCGATGTGCCACGCAGCCATATCATATAGCGTCCTTGATGCTGCTAGCAGAGTCCTTTTTCCGCTTGCCAGCCAGGCGGCTGAGGTTCTTCAGGCCAACGATGGACTTCTTCTTCTCGGACTTGGAGTCCCTCTTGGACGCGGACGATTCCACAGACGTGACCGACTTCAGAGAGGCGACGTCAGCGTTTTCGCTGTCGCCGATGACGTGAGCGCTTTCTGCGGCGGGTGTCGCGTCCTCGACGATCCCAGACGTACCTCCGCCGCCAATGAGTCGAACTGTCTTGTGCCCGTCGGTCTCTTCCTCTTCCGAAACGACTTCTTCTCCGGCGCTATTGATGACCACAGGATCCTCAAAGGACTCGTGCTCAGACTCGTGGTCCGCCTCAGCTTCGGGCTCAGGCTCAGGTGCAGAAACCTCAAGAACAAGTGTCGAGGGTGAAGGCGACGGTTCGATGGCTGGAGCATCCAGCGATGGTGCGGAGTCGGCAAGCAGATCCGTGATGTCGGCCAAAGGTGCTGCCTTTGGGGCTGGCAGCGGTATTGGCTCAACTGCCTTTGGCGACGAGGATGACGATACTGCAGGAGGCGAGGAAATAGCGACCAGCGTAGCCTCAGTAGGCTCAGACACGAGTTCTTGCACTGGAAGTATCCTGGCGGGTTGTGTCTGCGTGGGTGGTACACTGGTTGGCGGGTGGTCTATCTCCTCCATCAATACGCCGCCACCTTCTTCCAAGTCGAGAGATAACGAGCGGGCTGACTCCAAAGGTGACCGTATAATATCGCTCTGAGTCGGCAGCACAAGAGGCAATGGGGCTGGAGGTTTTGTGACGGAGATAGTTGGTACTGGCGGCTTGATAGTCTCGACCTCCGCCTCGACCTCAGGTTCAGCGTCTTCGCCAATACCATGCAGTGGAGGACGATCTTTATTGCTGGCGTCGGCAAAGACGGGAATTGGTACTTCGGCAGATGAGTTGCTTGCTTTGGCGGCAAGCTCAAGGACGCCGAGACCCATCCGCTCAGGTGTCTAGGCAAAGTCAGGATGAAGGAAACGCAGCTGAAAGCAGGCGTCACTCACTTTGCCCTTCTCCTGCTGCAAAGACTCGTCAGTAATCACGCCGGTCTCGTGCCACTTCCTGACGCTTTTGTCCGCCCACGCCTCCAAGGCGCTCCAACCGCGATATTCGCCCGTTAGACGCAGCCCGCCAGCTGAGGAATCACCGTTGCCATCGCCCGAGCCGCGACCCGTGCCGTCAAAGAAGTAGCTCTCGTATCCCAAGTCGTCCTCACTCCCTTCGCTCTCATGGTCGCCCATCTCGAAGCCCTCCCTGTTCTCTAATTCCTCAGCAAAATTCGCCAGCCAACGCGCCCAGCCCGCAGGCCCATCGCCCCTCCACAGTACGACCTTAGTGTCGAAGTCGCGCCCAAAGATGATGACCTGCCCGACGGCGCCGCCTTCAGCCGGATTCAGGTCCACGCCGATGTAGTTGCCTGTCTTGTCGGTGATAAGCGGTATCCATCCGCGCTGGGAATACTCCCTGCGTATCCAGCCCGGGGGAATAGACTGCATCAACTCTTTCAGCTTTGCATGAGCGCCCGTGCTGGGATCACTGTCGACCTCGCGCCAGAACCTCCATTCGTCCAGGACCTCGTCAAGCGGCAGCAGCGTGAGACCGAAAAAGAGGCCCTCGGAGCATCCGACGGACGACTCGGGCTCCTGGCCGTCGACGCAGAGGTACGACTCGCGGACGGCCTGCGGGAGCGCGAAGCCAAATTGCATTTCGACGTCGGCGAGGTCCTGGGGCAGGATGCCGTAGTTGAGCGTGTCGCCGAGTTCGGGGTATTCGTTGGATAGCCATGTGCGGATACGGTTCCAGCTTTGCTCTAAAGCCGGATATGGGGGTATCGGGGACAATGGTGTATTATGTGTGGGTAATAGGGGTGGTTGCGAGCGGGAGGAGCTTTGGCGGGCAGGGTCAACATGTCGCGTCGCTCATGATAAGGAAATGCGGCGTACCCCGTCGAGACGTAACCGTACTGGCCTCCAGACGCCTGCGGTGGGTATGAATATGACGGGCTCATTGCAGAATCGGCGTCTGGAGTGCTGAGCGCATCGGCGTTATAAGCATCATGATTCGACGAAAAGACCGATGTTGGGAGGGAGAAGGCGTCCTGAGTGGCCGAGAGAGCCTGGTTCCTCCTGTTGTTGCTCGACTTTGCAGGAGAAAACCAAGAAGCCAGCCAACTCATGACGGATAGAGGGAGTAGAGAGACTAGCGCAGGAGGACTTGTGGTCGGGTGGCAGGCCGCTGAGGCGCGTGGTCAAGGGAGTCCCTTCCGGCGCTTATTCTAGATCAACCGCCGAGACGCACACATCTTCACGCTCATGCCGCTCTTCAATTTTCTCGCAACTTTCAATTTGGCTCAAAACTAGATTGCTGTAGGGTATCTACATGTATCGTACACAGCAGCGATGTTATAACGATAGTGTCCGCGTCGGGGCTGGAGCATCATTTCATGTTCCATCACATCTGCCCAAGGTTGCTCGCGATTTTGAACTCCGCACTCGTCTTCGCCTGCACCTCTTCCAGCGTTACGCCGGGTGCCAACTCGATAAGCGTCATCTCGCCTGCCTGGCGATCGATATCGAATACCGCCAGCTCAGTGACAATCTTGTTCACAGCCCTTGCGCCCGTCAGCGGCAGTGAACACGACTTGACGATCTTCGGGCTGCCGTCTTTGGCAGTGTGCTGCAGCATAGCCATGATCAAGGTCTTCTCCGGGTTAGAGACGAGATCCATGGCACCGCCGATGCCTGCAGAAAAGGCCATCAGACAAACAAGCATGTAGATCTCATATAAACGCACCCTTAACAAGCTTTCCAGGAACCATGTAATTTGCGATATCACCAGTCTGCGACACCTCCATTGCCTGGAATGATCGTCAAAATCAGCTCTTCAATATGACATATTGCATGCAGCTATACTCACTCCAAGGATGGAGACATCAAGATGTCCGCCGCGAATCATGCCAAACGATTCAGCAGAGTCTAGACGTGGACAATTAGCCTTCGCTTATGATAAGGTTAAGCGTCGTACGCACCAAATGTGGAAGCCCCGGGTAAGAGTGTCGTGCTCTCTTTGCCAGCATTGATGATGTCCCTATGAACAAGATCAGCCAAGCCCTTGTCGTCGACGTCATCAAGGTACGTACGCGTCGAGCTGCTCCATTGTCGGGTAAGGGCCCATGCCCAGTATACCGTTCTCACTCTCCAACCAAACGTTGACATCTTCAGGCAGGTATGAAGGCACGAGGGTCGGCAGGCCGACACCCAAGTTGATGTAGTAACCGTCCTTGATATCCTTGGCTGCTCGGCGAGCGATTCTATGACGGATTTCCCTTGCTGCGGCCTTCTTGGGGTCAGTGATGGTTTTCTTGACGGTGGGGTCTTCTGCTAAGGCAACGGTTTCAATATCTTTGGGCTCGGTGGCTTGGACAATCCTGTCAACGTAGATTCCAGGAAGTTGAACTTCATTGGGATCGAACGTGCCAACTGGAACGATTTCCTCGGCCTTCAAACGTCTAATTACCATCATGCATCCGTTAATGGATCAAAAGACATACCTCGACGATTGTCAGCTTCGCGTTACGAGCCATGATGCCGTTGAAGTTATTAGCTGCATATCTTGAAGCAAGTTCAACATGAGACTATGAAACAAGGCAACAGAAGCACGGCTGCAAGCACACCTGAAGATACAGTTCCCGACCTCGTCAGCCTTCCAAGCGTGCACAAACGCGACGTCGCCAGCAATAGCAGGCTCCATGATATATCGCCGACCATTAAATTCCCGAACTTCTTTCGCATTTCCGGGAATCAACACCCCTTTCGACATGCCGCCGGGATGGTAGCGAATGGGAATGTCGCCAGTTTCGACGGCAGTGTATGCGCCCGTCGGCGTAAAGATGGCCGGCATGCCCACTGCATGTGCGCGCATGCGCTCAACGAGCGTTCCCTGTGGAACCAGCTCCAGCCCGACATCGCCACTCAGATACATGGCCTCGAAGTACTTATTCCTAGACACGGCGAGAAGCTCAGCGTCTGGAGCGCATGCGGTCAGTGCGGGGATGTGACGTACCCTCCGAGGTATGAAATCATCAGCTTATCGAGCTGCCTGGTCTTGAGCAACCTAGCTGCGGCGCACGTCAGTATGAACGGATAGGAGGCGTGACTTCCGACGTACCAAGACCGTGCTCCCCTAGGCCGGCATTATTCGACACAGCGGTGAGACCAGTGACCTCTGATCTCCTCGTCATGGCTTTGATCAAAGTCTCCGGGATGCCGCAAAGTCCGAAGCCTGCCAGAGGAGTTAGCGGCAGGAACGTCCGTAGAGACTGACAGTGTACCTCCGCTCAGGATAGTGTCTCCGGACTTGACACCCTTGATAGCTTCGTCGACAGATTTCCAAACCTTTTTGCTGCTGCTAGGTACCGGTGCTTGGACGACCGAGTAGAAACGGTGCGTAGCCCGTGTAACGGTGAAGCGGAACCGGAAGGATACGAGAGGGGTCCGGGCTGCTTTTGCTGCCAGCATTTTGATGGGGTAGAGTGGGGAAGAAGAATGAAATCAAGTAGGGACCTGATTCTTAGAGTGGATGGGAGTTATATATAGGCGGGCCAAGCGGGGTGAGGAGGGAGCGAGAGGACATTTCTGCGGACGGAAGAAACTGGAGGGAGGTCCAGACGATCGACAAGCCGAATCATTCGTTCGACGCGCGCAGCGAGCGCGCCCTGGCCAATCACAGCTCCCCGCTTCGTCCCGACCCCGCTGCCGCTCGCCGTCCCGGCGTAGAGCTAGTCCTATCTGCCCCCCCGCCGTCGCCCGGCATCCTCTCGCTGCTCCTTGGCGGAAAAAATGCAGGTACCAAGTGCTCTCGAATTGTGATTTACGGCATAGAATAGGACATATGACTGGCTATCCCCACATGAATACAGCCACCCCCACTACCCCTCACTATCCCCAGTCCATTTCAGAACTTGCAGAAGTCACCCCCGCACCGCAAATTCGCAGCCGGTCTTCGCTCTCACCTCCTCCAGCGTCACACCCTCCGCAAGATCGGTCAGAGTCAGACCACCGTTCTGACGGTCCACGTCGAACGCTGCGAGTTCAGTGATGATGTGGCTCACGGTCCGCGCACCCGTCAGAGGAAGCGTGCACTCCTGCAGGATCTTCGGACTTCCGTCCTTCGCACAGTGTTCGAGTACGGCAATAACACGTGTGTTGTCCGGGTTCGACACCAGGTCCATCGCGCCGCCGATACCTTGCCCCTTTTTCAACGAAACCGTTTATGCCCGGACCGTGGGCAGATGCTCACCTTTGACCAGCTTGCCAGGGATCATGAAGTTCGCGATATCCCCCGCCACGGAAACTTGCATCGCCTGCGATAATTTCCGTCAGATCATCACTGATAGAAGTCTTTGTCAGACACCCACTCCGAGAATAGCGACGTCAATGTGCCCGCCACGAATCATCGCGAACGACTCGCTGGAATCTGCGTAGTTACGCGACGCTGGTGAGTAAAGCCGTGTCAAAGAATCAGATTGCAGCTCACCGAAGACGGAAGCACCTGGCAAGAGGGTGACGGTTTCCTTGCCCGCGTTGATGATATCACTGTGTCCGCAATGCGCTCAGTGCTCGATACGACGAAGCCACGAAGAAACGCCGTACGCATCGACTTTGTCGCGTGCGGGGTAGGGCCCCATGCCCAGGATACCGTTCTCGCTCTGCAGCCAGACCTTCACGCCCTGCGGGAGGTGCTCGAGAACCAGAGTGGGCATTCCGATGCCAAGGTTGACGTGGAAACCATCCTTGAGTTCCTTCGCCGCGCGGCGTGCAATTCTGTGTCGAAGATCCTGAGACGCAGCCTTGGCCGGGTGCATTTTGGAAGACGCGTCCTCAGCGACAGTCATGATTTCAATCTGCTTCTCAGCCGTGGCCTGGACAATGCGGTCTACATAGATCCCAGGAAGATGGACCTGATCAGCCTGAATTGAGCCGATGGGCACAATGTTCTCTGCCTGTTCGCCGAATCAGATGCGTCTTCTTCGCTGTGAAACGCGTTACGTACCTCCACGATAGTGAGCTTCGCGTTCTTCGCCATGACGGTATTGAAGTTGTTCGCCGTGTATCTGATATCTACGTGTCACGACCATGTCGCGCAGAACTGCAGGTCGCACCGACCTGAACACCGTGTTCCCAACCTCATCTACCTTCCATGCCCGCACAAACGCCACGTCTCCGGCAATAGCTGGTTCCAGGACGTATTTACGCCCGTTGAACACCTGCGTCTGTTTCTTGTTCCCCTGCTGTTTGACTCCGTTCGCCACGCCGCCTTCGTTGTACCGCATGGGTATCGATCCCTCTTCTACGGCCGTGTCCGTGCCGGTTGGGGTATAAAATGCAGGGATGCCAGCCGCATGAGCCCGCATGCGCTCGACGAGCGTGCCTTGTGGTATAAGTTCCAGTGAGATCTTGCCTTGAAGGTATAGTTGTTCGAAATGCTTGTTCCTACTGCAGAATTAGCTTGAGGCCATACTAACGGCGCAGAGTTATGTACCCCCCGATGTATGACGCCATCATCTTGTCGAGATGCCCACTATACAGGAGTTTACCTGGGTAAAGATCAACATCCAGATAGCATGGACATAACAGCCGGTCGAACCGAGTCCATTCACTCCCGACCCCACATTATTCGAGACCGCAGTCAACTTCGAGACTTCCGACCATGGTCGTTTCGCAAGCGCGCCGATCAAGGTATCTTCGAGCAAAGCACAAATGTCAACTTCCCCGCATTCTTCAACTTGACATGCGTCATATCATACATACCTGGCGTCCCACACAGTCCAAACCCTACAGCAAACCGACATCAGCACAGACGCGATGATCCCGACGCGACACTCACCTCCGCTCAGCAACACGTCGCCCGTCTTGACGTCCTTGACCGCCTCATCGACCGAGTCCCACACCTTCTTCGTCTTGGGCACGGGCAGATCCGCAGGCGTCCCGTAGTACCGCACGCGCAGGCGGAGTGTATAGCTCACCCGCGCGCCCCGCGATCGCGCGGCGGCGGACGCAATGAAGTTAACGTTCCGCGACAGCATCATGGCGTGCCTCCTCAACTGGGGACCGTCGGCCTATCGAACGCCCGTGCGGGGACGAGATATAGCGGCGCTGGGCAAAATAGCAGGGCCGTTGCCCCCATGATCTGAGGCTGCAAGGCTGCAGCTGACATTGGGTTGCCTTTCCGGGGAAGCAGACCTTCACGCTCGCGGTACGCGGCTCACTGCTGTTCCCCGCAATATGATGGATCCTCTCATCCTCACGTCCGCAGCGAGCGTAAGTACTTACGTATAGAGACCAACGTAATGTCACGGCGTGCGCGGTCTGTACATTACAGCCGTTTACAAATCGATAGGCCTCTGTGGCAGAATTTGATGCATTGGTCGGACCTTCAACATACGAGGTGGAGCTTGATTCTAGCTCACAGCCGGTGGCAACGGCAGCACGGCAACATGGCAGGCAGCACCAAGGCAGCACGGCAGGAGGTCTGGCGCGGTGCCGCAGAGTCGTAAGCGGTTTCCGACGTTCGCCGACTCAAAAACGATGTTTACATCATTTTGCTCGGGAAGGCCTATCGATTTGTAAACGGCTGTACAGTGATTACAATGCAGTATTTGGATATTTGAAAAGTCCTCTGTCAGCGAACAGACTAATGTTACATAGACATGGGTCCTAGAATTGCCTAACCGATCTACTTACGCACGTTCAGCGTCTCTTAGCCGGCCCCCTCGGTCGCGCAAATCCTCTGTTCTCTTCAGCGGGGGCAGCAGGAGACGCGACGCGACTCGGGTCCGGACTAAGCGCGAGCTCCACCTGCAAGTGGGCCGCATCGAGCTCCTTAGGATCCGAAGTCTCGATCTTGCGCTCTGCAAGTGCGTTCGGAGGCAGGATGCTCTTCGCGTATCGGTGCACAGATGTCGTGCCCGACGCATACATCATGCGGTGCTTGACAGGCGACGATGATGGGCAAGAGTATATGAAGACTAAGCATACGCGTTAGCAGGCTGGAGCATAGGATGTAAGTTGAAGACTTGCTAATCTGGCGTCTGAGGGATGGCTGATTCCAGGCGAAGAACGCAAAGGCTGTTTGGAATTCAAGTAATTGGCAATTCAGCTCGAATTATTGTTCGCATACCTGGTTCTGAGGACGGGATTTTTGAGCCAAGTTCATCGGCGCTCGACTCCTCGACACTCATCAAGTTGAGGGTTTCTGAAGCTGGATCAAGAGTCTGGCCAAAGCTTCAACAATGGGTGTGAGCCGATGAACAAAGCATGCGCACGCACAACTATCGCCAGACGGTCGTCTGATCCGCTTGCGAGCTCTTTGATGGCGTCTTCCACCTCCGGAGGCCAGACGTAGCCCACAGCTTGGCCCACATGATTGATCCTTGCCCTGTTACCTGCGTACGCGCCGCCGCCTTTCCGCTCGGCAGCCTTGAGTTCTTCCATCTCTTTCTCTCGAGCGGTCATGGGCTGCGGCGCGGCGACGCTCCGCCTGTGGGCAGCATAGGCCGCCGGAGTGAGATCCTCTTTCGAAGTCGCGAAGAGCGTGTCAGAGAAGTGCGTCGAGGGCAGGTTCTTCGTTAACGTGGTGCGTGTCGACGCGTACAGCATCTAAGCCCCACGGTATATATCAAGCGTTTCAGCGGTATTTGCATGATGCGCACCTTGTCTCTGATTTTCGCTGAATCCGGGACATAATGTATGGCGAGCCATTCCGTGGGTGGCTCTTCTAAACGAACAAGCACGCTCGCTGGGACGGTATCCTCGAGGAGGTCCTGGAGCTTCGCAAGATCCGACTCAAAGGTTCCCTCTACGGGGACAGTGCTATCGAGCACGAGCAATTCTACAGTTTGGCGATGGCATGAGATGGTGGACATCGTAACGAAGGAACGGGTATCAACCATTGTGGATGGAGATCTTGAGGAATCGGACTGCCTGCGACGCGACCGCATCCGAAAATGCGATATGAACCTCTTCTGAGATGCCAATGCCAGACGTCGCAGACATGGTTGTCGGGATGTGTGTGAAGCAGGAGCTTAAGAGGTTGCGTAGGGCGTTGAGACGAGGACAGCTCTAAGTTCGGGTGCTCCGGGCCGCCCAATATATAGGCGCCCATTGACGCACACGGAAATGCACCACCGCTCACAACAGCTTCAAGCCGCAGGAGCTCCGTATCTTCAGGTCTTCAGCCTCATCCTCGATCCGCATCACAACTCTTCGCATTTAGACATGTCGGCTTAACCGGANACTCAAGTCAGGGACAAATTATCGATAACCCGAAGTAATTGCGTTCAATATAGGAACCGGAGGTCTGCATCGGGTGCAGTCAGAAGTCCTGGATTTGCTAATTATTATATCCTTCATACGTTGGTGCATCCTGGTTCTTGTACCGGGCCTGTTTACTCTCTAACCACTATTTGTTAGACTGTTCATGACGACCATGACGAGCCCTCCTCCACAAGTGCCATACCAGGCGTACAGAGTGAGTTGTTTCTCGGAGTATGTTGGCCAGCGTGTAACCCCGCTGTTATCAGTCGAAGAGACATTCTCGCAACTTCTCAAACCCAGGCCTACCGATCGCGTCGTCTCCATCTCCATCGCGTCCATCCAGCGTTGCTGTCAATGGATTCTTGTCCGGGGCACCCGCTTCACCCCCAGCTCATCCGGTGCCTCCCGTCTCTCAGAATGGAGCGGCGCCGAAGCCTGGAAGGCGTTCGTCAGTGGACGGTTCTCCTGCGAACATTCAATTTCCTGCACCAAACGCTGCAGACAGCAGGCCTACCGTCGAGGAGCAACCTATCGTCCAACCCAGGGCCGAGGACCATGTCAGAACCTCAATAGTGTCGACTGCTCCTACTGCATCCTATGCAAGCCCACCACCTACCACTTCGCCACTTCCCACAATTGAGAGCGGCACAGCATTGTCGACACCTGAAAGTCACGCAGAAGCATCTACAGCACCCACCTCGCCTTCCACGTCTACTATGTCGGTACGTACTCGGAGGACATCTACCTTCCGCCTTCTCCCACCACGTCAGCCCACAAAGTCGATGGTCTCTTCACCACTGCGCCCTCCTGGAGGCCAGCTGCATGCCGTATCTCTCTCTTCTCGTCATTTTGATCAAGCATCTATCGCGCGAGCATCCCCTCACAGCCATCCAGCGGCCTTTTCTTTATCTCGAAACTCGTCCGCTGAGTCTTCGTCTCATGGCAATGCGCACAGTACATCTTCCCCAGTTTCATTCAGCCATGCGCCTTCCCCTCAACCTCCACCCAAAGACTATCCTAAACCGCACCCTCACATTATGACTGACGTGATGACCTCTCCCCCGCGCGGCGCGTCTCTTCCACCACCTCAGCCGCCGGCAAAGCCGTCATCGCCGATCTATACCACTTCTTCGCATGCAGGTACAGCGGCCCCTTCGCCCGCGTCGACGCCCTCTCGCTCACAGACGCCAGTTCGCACGCCGGCGCCGTATCTCCCCGGCTTCCAGCCCAGGGGCGTAATCCGTCCATTAACCGACGACTTCCTCGAAGCGCGCCGGGCGCGCCGGGATGCGGGACGCGTCGAGCGCACGCGACTCGAGCGCCGCCTCGAAAAGCTCATCAACCTGCATTTCGGCACGGACGCGGAAAAGCATGCAGTGGAAAAGCCACGGCAGAGGAAGCGCATGTCGTCCATATTCGATTTTGACATCAAGGATCTGCGCAACCTGGACGCTGGGGATTTGTGGCGCGGCGTCATGCAGAGCCAGGTCGCGCCGGGGAGCAAGGCCGATATACGAGGTAGGGATCTCCGCTCTCCGCGGTATGGCAGCAGGCGTCTGATTGGTATATGCAGCGGCGGAGCAGAACATCACCCCATGGGAAGACGATGCGGCCGTGTCTCAGTGCCCGCTTTGCACGTATGTACCCACGCGGGAAGACGTTGATTTTATCTGATGGAATTGTTTATCTCGTCAAGTGCATTTTTTCATCCCATCACGAACCGGAAACACCACTGTCGACTTTGCGGCCGGATTGTATGCGCGCTGCCTCCAAAGCGGCCGCAACGGCCTGAGACGTGCTCCCTGCTCTTCGTGGCTGATCCGAAGACGGGGCAAATTGAAGAGGTGGGTGAGGGCGTTGACTACGGCGTTCGGAGACGAAGTAGTACGGCGAACCCCGGGAAAGGTGAGACCAAGGAGGAGCTGGGCGATGAAGAAAAGTTTCTCAAGGGGGTCAGAATCTGCAGGGACTGCCGGCCGATCCTTCTGTGAGCCACGTTGTCTTACTCCATGGGCATGCAAAGCTAATTGGGATATTTGAACAGGCGTCAGCAACATTTTCAGGAAAGCCATCGGGTGCCGACGTTTGCTAAATTATACGACGCGTTCATCAATCTCGAGAAAGAAATTGAAGAATCGTTACCTCTTTTCCAGGAACTGTTACTGACCCTGAGGTAATATTCATGACGTTGAATAACACTCTTCAGCTGAGCATTTCGTTAGTAACGACAATCAGCCAACCGCTGAAGCATCGGCCGCTCGGAAACGCCTTTTAGAGGCATTTGCACAGTATGATGCCCTCGCCAAACGAATACGAAGGCTTCCGACTCCCGGTCCTGGCAGCTCCCGTGACAGGGTGCAGGGCGCCATTCTCACACGAGCAAACGTATTTCTGCAAAAGAACATGTTTCCTCTGCAGGTTCGTAGCTGCCCATGCGCCCATATGTGTGTCGTATGCCGTATATATCGCTCACTGTTCGCATCAGTCACTCCCGAAACCAAAGAAAGCGACGTCTTCTCCCGCATCGTCCGCTCCCACCCCAGAGCCGCCCATCATCGACCCTGACTCGGAGGTCGCCCATGCGCTGCAGCCCTTACTCGAGCAGGAAGCGCTCCTTGAGACATTTGTCCAAGAGGCAAAGGCTCATCGGAAGTTCGAGGACGCCAAGACCCTGCAAGTGAACCTTCAGGAGATACGTGTCGAGATAGACAGGATCTTCGCCAACACACAAAATGGTGGGGAGGTCAATGGGAAGGCGCAGGATAGATGAATGCTGATGCCTTGAGGGCCTTGAATCGAGCCGTCTGTCGTCTGTCTCGTGTCGTAATATTGAGATACCCTGTGATACTTTCATATCCCAACCGGCTTTCACTCTCATCGTATGGATGCGGCCTGCATGGGCCAAATGCTGCGATTAATGTATGGACAAGGTACGTGAGGTAGATGATAGTGATGCAATATAAGTATGCAGATAATCTAATGCTGCAAGGATGCCCGGAAAGAAATATGCTTATCAGTTCATATGCTCGGTGCGTGTCGAAATCATCACAAAGGGGGCCTTCCTAAAGCCCATCAAGAGCATCATCGCTCACACCCTTGTGAATTCGACGGGGAGGTGTGGGAATAGTGAAGGACCGGCTAGGCAAGGCGCTGTGGGGCAGCTCTCTCGCTGAAGAGGAAGGCAGTCGCGTCTTCGGGGGCGTCTCGTCACCCAGGCTATGCGTCCTCGAAAGGCTGGGTCCGAGTTGGATGTCGTCGCTCAGATGCGAAGCTGCATGGGATGGAACTCCGGGTACAGGCGTCATCGGAGAATATGGTCGTGGCGTCTGGGAGGAAGAGAAGGAAGACACATGAAGGAGGATCACTAATTCCTCCGTAGCATTGGTCAATTTGACCATATTCGTTCGCAGGGCATAGGACAGTGGGTGCGAGCCGCCATGTGCCTTCATCGTGTTCGAAAGCTGGACAACAGTCTGCGGAAGTATGAGTATTTATCGAACTGGAGGCAGACAGGCTGTACCTTAATGAACAGATGTGCGTCTTCCCGAGTAGCCTTCCTGTCAACATGACCACCGTCTTGTAGTATGGCAATGCTGTCTTTAAGCTGACGAGTCGCATATTGAGCTGTTTGCAGGGTGCCGCCAAGTTCGAGTCGTTTCTCCGGCGTATCGGCTAACACGGCATCCACCATATCCCACACAGAGGGTGCGGCTTCGACAGCCTTTGTCATGGCATCAAGGGCCTCTTTGTCAACGAGCGTAGTGAGGTCGGAGGGAGTATCCAAAGCAGGCAGTCTGTGGTTCAATACGGGCGAAGAAATGGACGGTGACCCCCGTAAGGACGTTTGTGATCCCTGCCGCGAATGCACACTTGGGGAATAAGCGGAGCCCTTCAACGGCGCCCTACTAGGCGAAGCTACCCTTGCGGTCATCGGAGCACCAGAGAACGGAGGGAAATACCCTGCCAAACGAAGAGCCGCTCTGGGCGTAGGCGTGTCCGTAGTGGTCGCAACACCTGCTTGGAATTGGGGCATGTCGATGGACGACGGCAACGACCTTCCAATCTCCACATCCTTGACGCTGAAAGAGCCTGCATGCCGTCGAGCCATATGGGTTCTCCAGCCATCCGGAGAATCAGGGAGTGGTGAATCAGGAAGTTGTGGAAGGAAAGCTGGCGCCACGGCTGGCGCAGACGCCGGTGGAGCATCCGTGGGCCCCATCAGAGGTGTCGTGGATCCTTTCACAGGGCGCGACTTAGCGGTGGCTGGCGGACAACCCCGTAGGAAAGGCTCGATAGCACCAATGTATGGTGTCATAGAGTTCCATGCATGTGAAATCTCTGCCATGGCAGAGTATAAGACCAGTAGCATCTGCCTTGTATAACGTACATCGTCATGTGTTGCAAGGACTTTAAGCTGTAGAGCAAGGACACCGACTGCCTTCCCAAAGACTGCGACGTTGTCTTTGCAGCTTTCAATGACGCCTCGACAGACAGAAGGGGTGGGTATCGTCCGTCGACTCATTGCATCAAAGCGATCCAGCGCATTGATCAATTGAGTCATATAGGTGCTTGCAGGATCCAGGACCTTGACCAGGACGGAGGAGAGTCTCTCGTCGATAGCATAGACGGTATAATGTCGAAGCGTTTGGTATACCTGTGACACAGCAAACAGAATTCCACGAATTGCATCCACTAGCTTGAGAAGGGAATCGGGAATTGTCTTAGATATTGCGGATGAAGCGAGAGTCGAGAAACGGCGGAAATACGAATTTCGTTCGACGTCCATAGCTGGGGCAGGTCTGTCAACAGACGTAGGGGATGACGTGATCTGTGGTTGAGCGAATGGTCGTGCTGTGCGATAGATAAATGATGAGCCTTCTGATTCAGAAGAGTCCTGACGTTGTGATAGCGGAGAAGGTATTATAAAATGGTCCACCGAGTTGTTGGCTTTCAGAGCAGTTGCAAAGCCGGTGGAGTGAGTATTGGATGAGATATCGGGATTTCTGGTGTCCATGCCCAGCCGTAATTTTGCCGGCCTCATGTCGGGGAGGCTTTTCTTCCTAAGGCTATTGCGGACTGAGCCGCTACTTGACCCAGCGTATGAAGCATTCCGTGCATGATTTGATGTGTCTGGGAAAAGGTCCTCTGCCGCATCTGGGGATGCGGAGCCCTCAGGTGTCGGTAGATAGGACTCAGGAGAGCGAGAGGAAGGGGAGGGTTGATCACGGTCACGAGGTAGGGATCCAAGGTGCAAAGGAGGGGGCCTTTCCATTCGTGGTGATGAAAAGAATGGCCGGAAAGAGCTCTCCACGTCAGAAGCCATGGACAAGTCGCTGTCATTGTTCCAACTGGTCGCACCCGTAATTGGACGAAAGAACAGCGCATCATCATTGTTGGCATCCCTGCATTCAACAGGTGAGATTGAGTAACATTGACAACGTGTATAGATGAATTAAATTATTACCTTGTGATACTGGGTTCTCCCTGGTCTCCTTGCATGGAGTCGTTGCCCACCTTGCGATGATCAGATGCGGAGCTATTGTCTTCAATCCATTTCTGAAGTCCCTTTATCCAGTCTTTTGACGTGTCTTGAGACTCCACTACCGACTTGGGAGGCCATTCGAGAGGGTTTTGTTCGATTCTCAAAATGTCCAGCTTCTGGAACTTGACAAGGTACGATGGAAGCCTGGAAATCCGATTCTTATAGATAGAGAACACCTAGAGCACAGTCAGAGATAGAGATGATATATGATGAAGTAGAAGTCGCGTACTCGGAGATTAACTAGTGAACCTGGCTGAGAAGGCAACCGCTTCAATTTGTTCCGACCGACGTCTAACACTTCTAGTGACGGCATTATGGTCAACTGGAGTTATGTGTTCAGTCCGTGATTCCTATCGTGTAAGGGGGTGAGATGCACGAACAACATCAGGAAATACAGAGAACGAGTTGTTCTTCAGGTTCAGGTAGCGGAGACGCGACAGAAGTGCGAAAGCCATGGGAAGCGTTGCCAATCGATTCGAAGCAAGGGTGATACTAGTTGAATGAAATCAAGATAGTTGCAAACGACGGAACGAATGCTTCGAAACAGCGATATTATAGGCAACATACCGCAAAAGCGAGCTTTCGTCTTCCATCAGGTCCTCCCGACCAATAGCTGCCAATTCCTCAGCACCATACTCTCCTACGTCTGTCAGGTTCCTATGGCTCAAGTCGAGCGTGGCCCCATTATCTTCAGACCTCAGCAAGGCTTCCGCCAGGTGAATGTGATTGAGCGATGTCGACGAGACGGGTGACGATGGTCTACGTTTGTGTTGGAAGGGTCCTGGCGAAATGCGACCAGCCGCGAAGTCGCCCTCGGAAATGGCCATAATATCTAGAAGTGCAGAAGAGACACCGTAGGAAGTCAAAGTAGAAAGGTAGAAGCAGTGATGGATATGTGCATGAACGGAAGTCGTGAACAAGCAGAGGTTGAGAGCACCAGAGTCGGGCTCGGCCCATGAGTATCATGTGGTACGTAACAGCCACAGCTTGTAGCACTGCTATACCGTGCCCATTGATCATGTCGTCCCTCAGTCCGACGTTCTAACTGTCAGGGCAAGGCTTTGCCTCCGCGAAGTAGCCAGGAAGAGCAGGGGGGGGAATACACCGATCAAATTAGAAGCTGTTAATATTCGGAGAGTCATCTGCTAGACTTGAAAATATAGTAGACGAGTCGGAGCACATCAACTCCAACCCGGATGAAGCAAGGCAAGATAAGAATACAAGAACAGAAACGTAGAACACCGAAGACAATCATAACACATTATAACCCAGAAGAAAAAGATGTACCAACTACATATACACCGAAATGGAGAAATAGGGCCGCGGGCTGCAACTCCAGAGACGTCACGAACCTCTGTACTGGGGGAGATTGTCCAAAGGCCAAAGACGATCCTCCACGGCCACGGAAGGCGATGAGCTGTAAATCCCGTCTCCCAACTCCTCCATCCCTGGGTAGTTCGCTAGGGGTAGTGACATGTGAGGATGTTCAGCACCTTGAGTCCCCTGTTGCCCGTGTGCGTTCATGGCCGTCATGAAATATTGTAGACTGAAGTCCATGTCTGCTTCGCCCACTTGATGATAAAACGCACCCTCGGCCTGCACATAAGTCGTCTCAGCGGGACCGATGCCAGGACCGGCACTATTGTGACCGGGCATATCAGGCCAATAAATGGCGTTGGGTGGTGTCTGCTGGCGGTCTTGTTTGAACTGCGGCACAAATTCCATTCCTTCATCATTGTACTGAGGGCTGGTCGGGCGCTGGTCGTGCTTGTTCAACAAACTAGATAGGAACCTAGAATATAGCACTGGGGAATGACGTCCGTCATATGCGACTTCTTTTGACCCGAGGACATTGATTAGGCGCTTGACGATGGCGATGATTTCGACTTGCGTTGCCTCATCGAGCAGCGGGAGAAATCTTGGGCGTAGCAGCTATGAAATTGGGTCAATGATATTTATAAAGTCCGTTATTTACGCATGGACCCTTACGTTAATGAGGAAGGCCGCACAGAACGACACATATAGGAAATTTGCCTGTAAGGAGCCTTAAGCGCTCAAATAAGATGTGCGCAGTCAGAAGATATGCTGACCTCCATGGCAAAGCGTAGAATCCCGGTTCTATACAGTTTCTCCGCCATAATCTTGATGGCCGTGCAGGCAACCTCTATCGACTGTAAGACAGAGCTGAGTAAACCATAAGTTTCTGATAGTAAGGTTCATGGATTACCTCGTCCACCAAGGGGCTGCCTCGCAGAAGCCCTCGCTTGCTTGCGTAGGGAAAGGCAGTGGAGAGAACGACCAGCCTCAGATAAGACGCGATCCTGTACGACATTAATTGGCCGGATTTACTGATACTAACGTATGTAGACTTACATCTGGGTATTGTTTCCTCGATAGTTACACATGCGATCTGTACTCACGGTGTAAGTGCCAAGCTCCGAATTCGCAGATGCGAACTTACCGTTGTTCTTCGGATCATCCGTGTATCTCCGGACCCAGAACGACATCATCTGCGCCAACTTCCCATCGTATTCGATGCATTTCTCGATGATCCCTTCCTTCTGTCAAAGGACTGATGAGAATGTGTAATGTGCAACGGGTGCAAAAGCACAAACATCGACAGCCCCAGGCGACGTCCTGCGACAGGTCTCCGCCCGGAATCTACCCATGATGAGCAGAATCTCAGCGTAGGCGACCAGATGGATGTCAAACGGAAGATTGTTCCGAGACGAATTGTACCAATCCCGACAGGACCGGGCAACAATATCTTCAGACGGCGTCGAGGTGGGCTTGCCAAAGGAGGTGGCGTGCGCTCTGTCAACACAGAAGCAGTTTAGCCAGGTCCGTATCCGATTTGCCTTCTCTGACTCGCTGCAACTTTCGGGGGGTGGTTGATGTAGATTGAGTTCCATTGCCATGCTAAGGGTGAAATTAGTTATCGCTAGTGCATGCATGCCTCTGCGGATGCCTACCGGATTGCGACACCCATTAGTATCCAACTTCTATCTTCATACCAGTTTTTGCCTGGGACAGGATACACGGCCATCAACAGGTATGCTTGGCAAATGTCGATAGTTTGCGATCCATTGATCAAAGCCTTTCCTGCGGCATCTCTCGCGAATTCCATGGCCAGCGGGTAAAGATTGGGCCGCTGTTTCCAGAAACGAGAGCCAAGCGCGCATACTAGGCATCGTCAGCAACGCTTATAAATGAGACGGCGAGGACCCTGTACTCACTGACGGTGAAGAGGAATGGGCAGGACCAAATGAGCCTAGATGGCGTATGCAACTCGGGATCCAACAGCGAGAAGAAGATCTAGGCCCCCAAAGTTCATCAACAACTCCCATCATGGCACGACGAAGACTCACATTTATTCTGTCGAAGAAACTAGAGGATGATGTAAATCAATAATGATAAATTTCCCCAACGAATGAACTCACATGCGAAATAGTATCTCTATCTCCTCGGGTGAAACAACGCCATATTTCACGATATCTGGGGGGATAGGCTCGTGTATGTTTTCAGACTCGCCTGAAAATAGGCAAGATGAGATCATCCAGCCGCGCGCGATAAACGGTACTAAGCCTCACTACTTTCTGAGCGGCAAACAAACGTGTGGCCCGATGGAAATGGTTTCGACCACTGGAGGCGACGTTCAAGGTACATGAGGAGTTGTCCATCTTCGGTTGTAGACAAGTACGGGGAAGGAGAAAGCCCTGCCAACAACGCATGAGAGAAGATCGGGCTGTGCGGTTTTGATTTACGAACCGACACCGTCATACATGTCAGAGTCGGGTAGGGCATTTGTAGCCGTATGGTCCGATTCAGATTTCTCTAACCAATGACGGATCTTCTCATCTGTTTTCATACTATCGAATTGCTGCAAGAGAGCCTGAATTTTCACGTTCTGTTTCTGAGCGCGACGCTGCAGGTCATCGTGAGTTCTGTGACAGATGGGGTGTGAGTTATGATGAAAGAAAGGCGCGAGGGCCGCGGAGACTGACGGGGCAGGCTTTCGTTTCTTGCGGCCACGAACTATACATTCGTGTTTTCCAGACAAGCATCGCTGACAGATGGTTTCGCCAGGATAAAATTCACATCTGACCTGAAAGAAAGGGTGATTTAGCGAATGGAGATTCATTCGGAGAAAAAGCATCTACTTTCAGAGACTTGCAATGACCGCAAGCGCCCGCCCTGGTTGATGATGATATGTATACCCGAATGCCAACCCAACAAATGCTATTGGCTCACAATCGACCACGCGACGGCTTTCTCGAACCATAATTCGCGACACTGTCATCTTCGTCATCGCTCTCGCTTTCTTCATGAGCATAAGAGCGAAACGATCCCAGCTCCGTTACGGGAATGGACGGGATGTTGGAGGGAAAAGAGAATGCGAAGGAAGAAGCAGAGGTAGAAGAACGAGAGGTGGCCCCTCTTCTCTGAGTAAACGAGTGGTCGCTCATGGGCGACATGAACTTGAACTTGAGGGCGGGGACCTGAGAGGGCAGGATCATGCCAAGAGCGCTACTTAGTCTCGGGTATACATAGCATTGGACAACGGAGGAGTTACAAACTTTGATTGTAGAAGGTTCGCCTGTATGTCGATCACGATGGTCACCGGGGCATGCCTGCTTGGGGATGTCAGCAATATGCTGTATCTCGGGGCTGGACAGCGCCCAGCTCTACTGTGCGTCACTCGTCGCGTGGAAGGACTACTTGCCTTTTCCGGACCAAAAACAGGTGTTCCGAACGCCCAACTCGAATGCGAGCTTTGTCTTTGTCCAATGAGATGGGGGCCAACGGTCGAGCCAGCATCACCGGCAGCAGCATTGCAGTGGGGAGGATGCATCGTGTCGAGCGCCCTACACTGGGACTTTTTCAAGCGACTATACTCTGTTAGAGCTCCAAGAAGAAGGATCGGGAAGCTGAATCGGTGATTCTACCTTCCTTTATATAGGATCGGGCTCGAATGAGCGGGAGAATAACGATGTGATGTCAGGTACAAACGGCGCTACTTATCACCTGCTGGTTCTCGACACGCCGACAAGTGGAAGCGGGCTCCGGCTTCTGCAAGAAGCCACGTGCGCATTCAATCTACAAGAACGGAACTGCAAGAGAAGGACGCACAGCTCGAAGAAGGCCACAACATATCGAAGAGAGTGGCCCCCGTGTCTCCCTCTAAAAGGAGCACCGTGATACGGCGTTTCTTTTAGCACTTAAATGCGACCGAAGGATTGGGGTGCAGGGAAGACACCAGCCACGATAGGAACCAGAACACACGATGGGCGAGATGATGGGAGCGCCTGATTAGCAACAGGCGCTCGACCCGTTCACTTTCAAGCAGCCTTCTGAGCGCTACGAAGTTTGATCATCGTCTCCTCAAAGGGTCAAAGGGAATAACCCCGGGCTCTTATTAAAGTGCGCCGTCAGTAGCCGACAGCAAGCCACAGGAGACACATTTTCAGGACGTTAATCCGTAATGTCCTCGGACACCGATCGAGGATGGTCAAAAGGCTCAGCTCCGGCGAGTCGACGAAGGGCGGCGCTATTCCTGATACCTGAGGCCTGAGAACTAAGAACACAGGGTCCAGGATGCTAGAGGCTAATTGACGCGTTAACTCAGAATTCGAACCAGTGAGGCGCTTTCACGCACCGTTCTTCTTCCCGTCGCATGCGGATCAACAACACAACAAAATTGGAAGTCTGCTGCGGACAAGAAATTCCCCCAATCCAACAAGCACGCACTTCAAGCCGTGCTGATGACCATGGGCTATTCCCAACGTAGAAACAACGAAAGTGAAGATCAAGGAAAGCGAGGATCTGTAGACACGCGATAAGGCCGGACGACGTGTCAGACCGTTCGCGCAGGCTACACCACGGAGCCAACGGTAAGCCGTTGCGCATGGCGGGTAATTCTGCTTTGTCTGAGCAAACTTGAAGGAATCGTAGTCAGATGTGCTCGGTAGATGTAAGTACTGTAGTTCAAAAACCGACCTGATCGACGACCAATCACAACCGTGAAAGGTTTGTTGCGTCTTCCGCTGCGATACATAATATGTATCTAGACTTACGTGCGGCTACGATCGGTCTCGAGTGAGATTGGCCAGCATGGTGCGCACGAGGCATATGTGCGTGCGATGATCGAATTCTTGTAAGTACATCGTGGGTGGAATCCGTTGGAACCCTAATATGAGGTTTACGCGATTCAATCACATGATCTATATATTTGCAGGAGGCGCGCAGGAGACTCTGAGTCTTCAGTTTCCTGGCAGTCCGAGGGCAGTCAACTTTTCTAGTTGTTAGCTCTGTGCAAGGCGGTCGCACGTACGCGTAAGGTTTCCTGAACTACGACCCTACATCGCTGATCATTCATCTCTCGCAGCCAAGCCATGGCCTCCAATGGATTCGCGGGATCGTGGTCCTCTCTGCCTGTTCCACTTACATCATGGGTGTAAGAAACCACTTTTATTGTACCGATTTTTGTGACAAAATGATCGAGTCAGTTTGATAGATTTGATGTCATTCAGTCGATGGGTCACTTACAAATGACACCCGTCCAAGCGTCTACCATTCCTCTTTTCATGCGGAACAAGGACGTTGTCGTCGAGGCTGTAACCGGGTCAGGGAAGACTCTAGCCTTCGTGATCCCCGTCCTTGAACGCCTCATTAGGCGTGAGAGGAGACTCAAGAAAAACGAGGTCGGCGCACTCGTGATCAGCCCCACAAGGTACCCATCCCTCTATGCTCCGCGGGCAGACCCTGTTAATGTGGCCCTAGGGAGCTTGCAACTCAGATACACTCCGTAATCGAGCTCTTTCTGTCATCACAGCCTAACTCCCAAGACCAAGAGTCGGGTGACAACTCACATCAGGAAACAAGGGCCGAACATCCACCGGCTCTTCTTCTAGTGTCTTCCTCTCAGTCCTTACCAGCACAAGATGTACAACGCTTTCTTGCTGCTGGCTCTGACATCGTTGTCGGCACTCCCGGTCGCGTGGAGGAGTTTCTACTGGGCAAGGGAAAGGACGCCGTGAGCACGAAGGAGCTCGAGGTCCTAGTGTTGGACGAAGCGGACCGGTACGTCAGGTGCCCGTGGGTCAGATATTGATTGACGTTATTCGGAGCACAGATTACTCGACCTAGGCTTTCAGCAAACACTGACGCGCATCTTGACTCACTTGCCGAAGCAGAGAAGGACGGGCCTATTCAGCGCCACAATGACTGATGCCGATGCTATTTCAGAGCTTGTCCATGTTGGCCTGCGAAATCCGGCCAGAATCGTCGTCAAAGTCCAAGCGAAGAGGGGTCAGAATCACCGAGATGCTGGTTCGGGAGGATCGAACTCCGATGCACGTAATGATTTCTTCGAAGAGCGAAGAATTCCGGCGAAGTCAGTTTCCCTCCTCATCTCCCTCCATCTCAACTTGGTTCCGGTTCGACGATACTGACGTATTCTGCAGTCTGAAGATATTTCATCTGGCGTGCCATGCATCCGAGAAGCTCGTCCAGCTCACACGTATTGTGGCGCACGAGCTCTCCAAACACCAGTCTTCAAGATTCATCGTTTACTTCGCTACTGGTGCATGTGTTGACCACTTCTACCGGGTTAATCCGTTCCGTGCATTTTTCCGATCTCTTTCTGAACTCGCACGAACAGGTCCTTCCCCTCTTTCTACCGAAGGAAAGCAACCTATATTCCCTACACGGACATCTCCAACCTGCTGCCCGCACGCGTACACTAGCGTCTTTCGCCTCGTCTATTCCCACCCGATCGGCACCATCGATCCTTCTTGCCACCGATGTGGGCTGCCAGGGGTCTGGATCTCCCTGATGTGGATGTCGTAGTGCAGTTCGACCCACCTTCTGATACGAAGGCGTTTTTGCACAGATGTGGCCGTACTGCACGTGCCGGCAAAAGCGGCAGAGCGTGGGTTCTATTTGTGGGGAGGGAGCAGGAGTATATTGGTTAGTCCCCTTCATCGCAGCCGAGTCCTAATTCACAGCTAATTCACGCTCTGACAGATTTTCTCTCCGTATGAAAAACTCCTGTGAAGGGGAATGCATACTTCAACGAGGACCGCAGCACCGATTCGCAATGAGCGTCCCGAGGACCCTCCGGTAGCCGCATTCCTGCCGACCATGCGGAACGACCTACTGGGTGATCGTGCCCGGCATGATAAGGTGCGTTCACAGGCAGCCTGGCATCTTTTCTAATGTAATCTTGCTCCCAAACTCATCTCATAGGCGGTCAAAGCCTTCGTGACTTTCGTGCGGACTTACAGCAACCACGAGGCATCGTATGTCTTTAGAATCAAGGATCTTGATCTATTAGGCGTTGCCAAAACATACGGTCTTGTACGGCTCTCTCGCATGCCGGAGCTCAAGAATGTCGACAGGGCAGGTTGGTCAGATGTCGACGTGGACGTGAGTGAGTCATTTATCGTCTGGATCCATCTCATGCATCTTTTCTTCTTCCAGTAGAACACCTATGCGTACGCCGACAAAGCGCAAGAAACCAAGCGCTTATTCTTACTCTCTCAACAAGCGAATGCACCAGCAAAGCCACGCGCACTGCCAGTAGACAAGACAAAGTATGCATCGTGGAGTGATAAGGTGAAAAAGAAAGATGAAAAGGAGAAACGACGGGAGAAGAAAGATTGGAAGAAAAGATGGCTCAAGACCCAGAAGCAGGAAGGCACCGCAGGCGAAGAGAGGGTTAATGAAGCATTGAAGTGGAACCGGATGGAGAGCGGCGAGAGTGACGGCGACGAGTGGGAGGAGCTGGCGAGGGAAGAGAGAATGGCCAAGAAACTGAAGAAGGGGATTGTCAGTCAAGGGGAATTTGACGATGCATTTTCAGGGTTGTAGACAATTGCAGGTGATATCTCAGTCCTAGGTTGTATACTGTGCGACGCTGATGTTGACATCTTTTGGTCTAGCATTTTATTTAACTCTTATCCCTTTCCTCGTACAGCGCATCTAGTTTGTCCCGTCGAAGTAAGCTCTTCCAAAGCGCGTAGTTCTTCATGCTAGGTATGTAAGTATACTCGACATTGGCATATGTTATCACTGCGGATCGAAACCGGCTGGTGTATTGCGTGGAAAGGCCGGACGCTTCCACGCACGCCCCTCCATCGTGACGTTCGTGGGCTATTTTTTTACCCTGGTGCGCCATGCATCGCTTGAAGATATCCGACCACGTCTTGCTTCATATGCAACTGACATGATTATTGGACGCAGAAGACTTTGCGTGCCTATCCTTTGGAGAGTCCAGATCATCTTGGCATCATCAAAGGCAAGAACGTGTGTCGTTGTCGAAGAACCTCATATCTTTTGACCACCATGGTCACGCGCTCGCCTTGATGTATGAAGCGGCCGCCGTCGTCCGCCATGCCGTACGCGGACTTATAAAGCACTAGCTGTCTGCTGGAGTTTCGCTGCACCGACTAGTATGAAGTTGGTTATACTGGCTTTCTTTGGCGCTGTTGCGTCCGCCACTACACTCCTTGACCGTAACCTGGTGTACAACTCACCTTTTCATGATCATCCGCAGGTATGATGCTGCATCCTTATTTTCACGCTTTATCTTGACCCAATGGCGGCAGTTTGGCCGTGACACGCGCGAACTCCACGCACGGCACTTGAGGAACGGTCGCAGACAAGTTCAGGCTGCGAGTGGTTTCGACGACGAACATTACCCGACATTTTATGGTGGCGATTTCAGCAACGTTAGTGGAGTAATTTGTGAACTTGGCGGTCTAAAATCTCATTCCTGTTTAGAGCCCTTTTGTGTGGAATGGTGGATTGAACTTCACCCATTCCGGTATGGTTCTATTGTCTTATCTATGTGTCTCCGCAAGCTGAGGAGAGCTCATTTCCATTCAGTTGCTAGTGTGAGTATCCTCCCCTACTTCTCGGTAGATCCACGATATAATGATGCGGAACAGGGCGACCCGTTCGATACCTCCGTGCTCCTCTGGACGCGCGCTGTTCCTTTGACCAACGGGACTTCGCCCGGACCAGACCAGAGCGTCCCTGTCTGCGTATCGTACAAAGTGTTTAGATCTCCATCGCTTTCCGGAAGACCCGTCAATTCCGGAGAGGCATTCACCTCCTATGATGTCGACTTCACTGTCAAAGTGGAAGCCACGGGTTTGAAGGCTGATATGAAGTACTGGTATTTCTTTGCAGATTGCACCAACCCTTCTAGCGTCAGCCCCACCGGTGTAACGCGGACGATTTCGCACCCAAATAGTAAGATTCGGCCCACCTCTTCGTTCACCATTTGAAAGGTGATGGCTCAAATGGAAATTGTTCAGCGCCCGCGCATCTGGTCAATGGCGGCAAGAACCTCACTTTGGCAGTTTTTTCATGCTCGCAGTACCAGCGAGGTCAGTGGCATATCGTCTCGATTAACTTAGGGACGCTGTGGATGATGCCAAACCCCGAACTTTCATAGGTTACTTTAACGCCTACGGTGTCGGAGCGCACAACACAAGCGCAGATATATTTGTGCATCTCGGTGACTACGTTAGTCCATCATCTCAGTTGACTTGTCGACTCTTCAATTGACGCCCTTCAGATCTACGAGTCCCTTGGCAATGGGTAAGCTTTAAAGATCATAGTCCTCGACACCACCTTATGCTCGACCTTCATCAGAGCAAAGATCGGCCGGAAAGTGCTTGGACGACAGCTCGCCACGATACACGATTATCGCCAGCGCTTGAATCAGTACCGGACCGATGTCAGTCTTGTTTTCGCCCATCAAAATGCGCCGTGGATAACTGTATGGTATGGGGCCCTGTTGTCGCCCCTCCGCACATTCTGTTGACGCTGCCATATATTCGTGGGCGCTTTCAACAGGGTGAGTCTGGCGCTTAGTGGTGCCCTGCTTTTGCCCGACTGACAGCTGCGCCCATGTCTCTAGGATGACCACGAGGTGAATAATTCCCGCCGATGCCGTCTTCATCCACTCACTTCCAGCGAAGGTGGCAGACAACTCATGGAAGGCAGGAACAGCTAATTCGAACGACAGTGCCGCCGGATGCTCTTTCTCTCCATCCGGCGCATGCTTCACGGACAGGAAGCTCGCCGCTGTGCGTGCCTACCACGAGTGGATGCCTGTGCGCCAGGTCGCCGCGGACGATAAGCTTCGCATTTGGCGGAACTTCCAGATTGGCAAGCTTCTGGTGAGATCATCTGATTCTGTCGGACTTCTTTGAGTGCTGATACGCCTCTAGGATCTCACTATGTTAGACACGCGTATGTTCATATACTGAAGACCCCGTCCAACGTGTTGACGGTGTTGTATAGGCCAGTATGACCGGGATCTGACCGATGTGAGTAGGTTTGATATGTGGCAAACTGACGTCTGACATGCCTTTTATCAGGTGTACTACAATCGCAGTTTGTGATCCACTTCATGACTTTATCTAGTCCTTTTCTCAACATTATCGAAATGACATCCCACAGACTGTGAGTGTCTTGTCAACAATCAGAGGATGACTCTCATAGGGAGTAGATGTGAACACTATCGCGGCTTACCCCAATCGGTCGCTCATGGGCCTCGATCAAGAAAATTGTACGCACTGATTCGTGACATTCCTGTTCTGGTTCCTAACTTGCATCAGGGTTCTTCAACAGTCTTTCTGAGTCGAAGTACCGAGGTGCCGTATGGCGAGTTGTTGGGTATGTCCTGCCTAACAGGGAAAGCCGCATCTAACTCTTTCATTTTTCCTTCCAGACAACAAATCGTGTTCACACAGTTGAACAAGTCCGGTCGCTGTGAGTTTCCGTTCATCCCACTCAAGCTCCGGTATAATGACTGACTTCCCTTCCGGACTAGTTGATCTGGTAAGCGCGTCGCACCGGTGGACATCAACTCGGACCAAACTTGATGCGAATACACATTCCAGGATGCATGGGACGGCTACCGCGCTAATCGCCAGCGCGTCTTGGACCACCTGTACCAGAGCAAGATTGACAACACCATTATTCTGTCTGGGGATAGCCACGCCAACTGGGTATCCGACCTCGCTCGTACGTAACTTCAACCTCTTGTTCAATCATTGAACAGCCTCACAACCTCCACCCTCCCCACCAGACCCCAATGACACCAGGTTTGTCCCGCGTCGATCGCACACCACCTGCACGGTTTGACCCACGATCATCTTCAGCTATGACCCCGTCACCGGCCATGGCGCAATTGGCGTCGAGTTCGCCGGCACGGCCGTGACGTCAGGCTCCGCCTTTGGCACGAACATCCAGCCAGCTGCCGCAGACGCGATGTCAGGTGTGCTCGTTAAGGCGAACGACGAGCTGCAGTGGAGCGAGGGCTCGTACCGTGGTTTCTTCACGCTCACGATCAACTCGGACACGCTCACTGCGACGTACTATGCGATGAACAACATCAGTGAGCATTGCGCGCGCCGTATTGTAGGGCTGCCGGATGCTAACGGGGTCATACCAGATTCTGCCAATCTGGATGGCTTCGTGAGCGCGCAGTTCGTTGTGCACAACGGCCAGTAGTTTGAGCTCTGTGGAGATGCGTTCTTGTACTGATAAGCAGCGTGTGCAGGTGCCAACAGGCTCACCCGCCCTGTCGCTGGAGGAAGCGTCAACGCAGGGGTACTGAAGAGTAGCGTCGTCAATGCCACCAAGACCGAAGGTTGACCAGGATGCTTACAGCAAAGCTCGATTCAAGGCATCTTCCTGCTATTTTCCGTTCTTTCTATTACTAGTATCTAAATTACTTTTTGTCTCTCTCCACAAACACCCATCTTCGTATCTACAGTAGTGTGAAAGGCTTGCAGAGTGAATGAAAGCCATCTTCTTGTGTTCGAAACATCTTCCGTAGCATATCCTTTGCTGAATCAAAGAATGCTTCTGGCGTATCAAGCGGAGACTTGCCATCGGCAATCCTCGGCACTAATTTTGCGATGTACACAAACACGTAGCTGCCTACAAAGCCCTTGGTAAATCGATTTTTAGAATTATACTGGTAATAAGAATGCTACAGCGCATATGGACGACAAAGAAAATTTGGATGGGACGAGTTCAATGAGAGCGTGAGGCGAGGTGACAAAAGTAGGCTCTACTCGATCCCTTGAGGCTGTGGTCTCATAAGATCAAGTTTACTGCCTGACACTGGACGAGCGATGTCACCGTCAATGGGAGCACCGGCGACACAGTCTCAAAAGTTGACGTCGACGACGCAAGGTCGAAAGCATCAGAACACGAAGACATGGATCTGCTTTGACACAATGAACGTTCCCATTTCCATTTAGACCACACTAGCAGCAAAAATTTGTCATGGACTACGGTACATATGCAAGACTAGTACTCACCTTTAAGCCAAGCAGTCGATGTTCAACCAACTTCAAATCGAAGTACTGCTCGTGATTCGGGATCCGAACTGTCGGATGCTGTGACACCTCGGGAAGGTTCTGAGAAGGGTTCCATAGGGAGGGTCCCGAAGGGTTGCGAGCCTTCTCGTCACTAGTATCGATGTCCTCCTCGAGGCCGTGGATTATCCGTACAAATTGTGGCCGAATTTTTTATGGCATCCGGACACCAAAAGTCTCAGGCCAAAACGGCCTCTGAACCGATACTCAGGGGTCCTGCGATCATCCATACCTGTCGTCGCTAGTTTGCATCCACACGAATGTATCGAGTCGCCAACATGGGAGCGAGCGACGCCGGCACAAGGGCGCGCCGAAGCCAGCCACCAAGATGTACAGTAAGTACGAAGACGGAGGCCTCGAGGGGGCGACGCTTCGTTTCCCATACGATAATGACACTCACACCCCGTCGACGCCGCAGGATGTTCGCGCTAATACACTGATGCTTCGCCACAGACCCCGGACTAGGATCGACACGTTCATACCCACGAAACTCAATCAGCGATTCGCTCTAAATTACAATTCAACAATACTGTGTCCTTCCGTCTAGACTCTAGACTTTATGCTCAGGCGGCCTTGGGGAAGACGCGCTCCCAGAAGGTCTTGCCCTGGATGGTCGCGATCTCGAGCTCCAGCGCCGACGGCTGGCGGCTGCCGTCACCCGCGGAGAGCGTGCCCGCGCCCCACGGCGAGCCTGCACGTACATCAGCACCGCGCACCAAAATCATTAAAAGAAGAGGAACGCACCACCATGCACTTCGTCAAGGCTGCTAAGCTGGGCAAAGGTGCGCGCGTAGCCGAGGGGGACGTAGGTGATGCCGTGGTGGGCGAGGGTAGAAAGCGCGTTGATCGCGGTCGTCTCCTGGCCTCCGCCGAGGCCGGCGGTGGAGACGAAAAGGCCGGCGTGCTTTCCCCACAGCGCGCCGCTTGCCCAGAGCTGGCCCGTGCCGTCCCAGAATGCCTGTGTGGTCCCGTCAGCATCAGCGGCGAACAAGGGGAGGGGAAACGTGGACGCACCTTCCACTGGCCGGGGAAGTTCCCGTAGCGCGTAGGGATGCCGAAGAGGAAGGCGTCGAACTTGGCGAGGTCGCCCGGCTCGAGGACAGGGTAGGCGGGCTTCTCGGGCGCGTGCAGCGCCGCGAGGATGTTGGCAGAGAGTGTCTCCGGGATCCTGGTGCGCGTGTCGGTCGGCGGGAAGCGCGCATGGGGAGGAAAGGAACGCACTGGTAGATGGTGGCGGCGCCGCCGGCCTGCTCGACGCCGGTCTTGACGGCCTCGGCGACTGTTGCGGGTCAGTTAGTTTTGATACAGGAGTGAGCGGGCGGGGGCGGACGTACGCTTGCCGATGTGGCCGTACATGGTGTAGATGACGATGGCGACGGTCTTGGAGGACATGGTGTTCTAGTTCTAGGATGTCTAGAGGTGAATAGAGACTTCGACGGACGCAGCGGCGCTCTTATAGGGCGGGCGCGACGCGCGATGAGAGGATCCATCCAGAATAGGAAGTGGCACGGTTGTCTGGCCCCTATCCCGCGCTCCTCCGCCCAGCTTATCTGGTCATCATATCCATCACCCCCGTTGCTTCCCAAGTGTGCACGACATCGATATTATGCCTGCTTGCCAATTATTCGCGCTGCTTGCCTTTGGGAGGGCTTCGTCAGGCTGACGCGAAGGCGCGGTGTCAGCATTAATCAGAGCGAATCCCCGATCGCCAGCGGTCCGTTGGTGGTCCATGCAGTGTGCGAGCTGCACTGCTCAAAACGGAAAACACGCTGCTTAAAATTATAACGCAATCAAATTTTACTCGTTGCCGTCAGCAGATGACCGCGGATGTCTTACGCTGCACGATGCAGGTGATGGTGAGCCATTGCGCGACATTCTGATCGAAGAGCATGGAACGCAGGCCTTCCATGCTGGGCATCCTACATATCTTTCGAAAGGTTTCGACTGTCCTGTAGAACGTGCAGCGCCGTGGGGGGAGAGCAGGCCGCGGTCCTCGAGCTCGCGTATCATGGAAGCTTCGGTGTTCATCTTCAATATCTACACCTGGATGCTTTCATTTATGTCAACGACACGCTGCGTCCTGATAAGTACTACACACACCTTCGTTAAACTAGAGCCGTGCGCGCGCGTGCTATTACCACGAAATTGGCACCGAAATGCGATGATCGGATGAATGGTTCAGGCTGACTTCTGCAGCAGTCTAGGATCCCCGTAGCGCAGGTTGACCTGGTGAGTCGCCGTTCTAGCTTGGACGTATAGTGTCCAACGTGTTCGCCATTCGTTGTCGAGGGAGTCAGGCTGCGCCCGCCGCGGGCGATGGGATCGTCAATTCCCGTCCTGGTAATAGCATGATGGACAGATGTGCGCTTGACGGAGGGCCATGCCTAGCCGTTATAACCTGTGCATCACGGCCGGATTCAAATCGGCATCGCCACTGACGAGGTGCGCTAGGACGTTTCCAGCGCCGTCGGTATACGAGACGAGACTGGTCGGCGAATGGAGGCAACATGTCCTAAACAGCGTCACCAGCGCGGAGCCCTCTTGCCACTTCGCATGATACAGCGCATTAACATATACTGCCCACCTTCACAGAAATGACTCTCACTGGGTGCCAGCATGCTCAAGAATGCGTGTCCGCCTGATCGCGTCGCGGGCGTTACTGCTGACGTGCTTGCATGCTTGTTGCAGAGGTAATTTGGGCCTATATGCGCTTTATTTGTATCGCGCGTGCGTCACCGGTTGGACCGAGAGTGTCGCTGGTTGGTCCAAGAGTGTCGTTATTGTAAAACGAGGTCAGTTGGTACATGCATATGCTGTGATTCCTTGCGGCAGCTCAATGTGAACAAGCTGCAGGATTGTTCGGTTTGTATTTCTTGCTTGGCTCTCCGTTGTTTTGAGACCGCATTTTCTGCTAATATGTTAGCTGAAATACGTCAGTCCTATATGACTTCTTGTCTTTTAGACACATCAGTGCAATTAGGAGATATCCTGGATATGTGAAGCGGAGCTGCTAGTATGACTTAGCTTGCGCTTTGCAAGGTAACGGCCGGCACGCCGGCCTATGCATAAAGACGTCCTATACGCACAATCCTGCTGACAGAGATGGTGCGGGAGGTCCGCGAAAAGCTATTAAGGACAGAGTCGACACCGTCGTCGACATGGTTGTTGCTCAGTCACCCAGCGCTGAGCGCTGAGCTGGGAACTCGAGCCAGAAGTTCGCCCGCACGGGCACGTGTCGGACTCATCTCAGCACGTGACAAAAACTTTTGAATACGCGGGCACTCGAGTTCGCCGCACCACCATGTCCTAGCCACAGCTACGTCGCCGTCCACGACAGAGAGCTTGGAAAAGTCAGCAAGGTCCAGGTACGACCTAATTTCTATGACAATCCATCACGTTGTGATCTGTCTTCCACAGGACCACCACTTACGAGGTATTGGATAGTTCGCTGTGGGATGCGGTCGGAGGAGACACCATCGTCGGTTGACATTGTCAGGTAAGCCCTAGAGCTTACTTTCAGCATCAAATCATCAATCTCCCTGCAGATCAAATCATGAGCGATGAACCCGACACGCCGCCGTCACCGGCCGCCGAGCCAAACGCTGCCTACATGTCCCACTATCTCGACCACATTTCCGCGACCCGAAGCCATCTCATAGATGACGCACTAAAATTTCAGGACTCGTTCTACCCGCCCACAGGATATTGGACCGCATCCGAGAAATCCGCATTTTTCTACGCGCTCTCCGCCTACTCGCGCCTCCGCCCGGACCTCATCGCCGCGCACATCCGCTCCAAAACCGTCGTCGATGTCGTTGTATACCTCGAATACCTGCGCCAGGCGTCCAAAGATACCCCCGTTACACACACGCCCCGATCGAAACTCCCGATTGCCGTCGAGGTGTCTGACGCGCTCGTCGCGTTTGAGGAGGAGCAGGCCGTGCTCCTCGCTGCAGCCGAGCCCGAGCTCGAGGCACAGGCGCTGGAAGGCGCGCGCGGAACAGGAGCTGCGCACACAGCGCAACA